>APFE031329895.1:92505-188009 GCA_000404065.3 Pinus taeda | reverse complement strand
AAGTTGCAAGGTGGAAGGGTTAGAACCCTTCCGGGTGTTCTACATATTCCTGCATTGGCCAGAAATCTGATTTCTGTAAGCAAGTTAGATGATGCAGGTGTAAAGACAATGTTCGAGAAGGATACCTGCAAGATGTTCGAGGAGCACTGGTATTGATGCGGGGAGTTCGGATTGGAACTCTGTACAAGCTGCAAGGTAGCACTATTGTTGACGGGTGCAATAGTTCTATGCTTCCTGAAAATGGAGCAGAAAATCTAGTGGTCTCTGGAGAGAAGACCATGTTGTGGCATCAAAGGCTTGGACATATTGGAGAGAAGGGCCTTCAAATACTTCATGGTAAAGGTATGGTAGAAGGTATGAGTAATAGTTCTCTGGATTTTGATTTCTATGAAAATTGTGTATATGGGAAGCAAAATCGAGTGAGTTTCCCCTCCGGTGGTAAGAGGACGAAACAGATATTAGAGCTTGTGCACAATGATGTGTTTGGACC
Source organism: Pinus taeda (assembly GCA_000404065.3). Lineage (NCBI taxonomy): Eukaryota > Viridiplantae > Streptophyta > Pinopsida > Pinales > Pinaceae > Pinus > Pinus taeda. Next base: position 187,519 of record APFE031329895.1, on the reverse strand, counting down.
TGTGAAGGTTCTATCACTGAGTAAGTCTGTGTACTATGTATCATTTATAGATGACTTCTCAAGGAATACATGGATATATTTACTTAAGAAGAAATCCGAAGTCTTTGATAGGTTTAAAGAATTTAAGGCTCTGGTGGAAAATCAAATAGAGAAGAAGATAAAGGTGCTGAGGACAGATAATGGTGGAGAATTTTGTAGCAAGGAATTTGAAGAATTCTGTAAGAAGTGTCTTATAGCACGGCAGAGGACTACTCCATATACACCTCAGCAAAATGGAGTCGCAGAAAGAATGAACAAGACATTGATGGAAAGGGCAAGAAGCATGCTCAGTGGTGCCGAGTTAGGACAAGAATTCTGGGCAGAGGCAGTGGATACTGCATGTTACTTATCAACAGGTCACCTTCATCAGCGTTGGAGGATAAGACTCCACAAGAAGCATGGACTGGTAAGAAACCCTCTCTTTCACATCTGAGGGTATTTGATGTGATGCATATGTACATGTTCCAAAGGAGAAACAAACCAAGTTGGATAGTAAATCTGAAAAGTGCATCTTTATTGGGTATAGGATGGTTTAAAGGGTTATAAACTTTGGAACCCAGTCACACAGAAGGTTGTGTACAGCTGCGATGTGGTGTTCAGAGAGGTGAAAGATGTTATTAAACATGAAGTCCAACCAAAGGAACCTGTGAAGATAGAGTTTGAACTAAAGGAGGAAGAATCAGACTCTGTAGCAGAGGAGGAATCAGAAGATGAAGAGCCACAAACTCTGGCTGTGAGAAGATCAGTTCGAGAAAGAAGGCAGCCAGAAAGGTATAGTCCATCTGCTTTCTGTTCAAATTTTGCTTTGTCTGTTACTGATGATGATCCCATAACTGTGAAGGAAGCAGTGGATTCAGAGGATGGAAAACTCTGGAAAGAGGCCATGGTTGATGAAATGGCATCTTTGCACAAAAATGAGGCTTGGGATCTGGTGAAGTTACCGGCTGGAAGGAAACCCATTGGCAGCAAATGGGTGTTCAGGAAGAAGATAAATGCAGAAGGGAAGGTGGAGAAATAAAAAGCTCGATTGGTAGCAAAAGGTTATTCCCAGGCGTCGGGAATTGATTTTGGTGATATTTTTCCTCCTGTTGCCAAGGTAACTTCTATTAGATTACATTTATCTGTTGCTGCTACTTTTGATTTTGAGGTAGAACAGATGGATGTAAAGACAACATTTCTTCACGGGGATTTGGAAGAGGAAATCTACATGAAGCAACCTGAAGGCTTTTGGGTGAAGGGTAAGAAAGAACTGGTATGCAAGTTAAAGAAGTCTCTGTATGGGTTAAAACAGTCACCAAGGATGTGGTATCAGAATTTGATACATTTATACGGGGACTTGGCTTCACCAGAAGCAAAGAAGATGATTGTGTGTATTTTAAATTAATTGGTGACCATGTTATTTATCTGGTCTTGTATGTGGATGATATGTTGTTGGTTGGAAATGACAAAGAAATTATCCAGGATTTGAAGACCCAATTGTCCTCCAAATTCGACATGAAAGGTCTCGGTGCTGCAAACTATATTTTGGGCATGGAAATTAAAAGAGATCGAGAAAAGAGGAAGCTCTAGTTAAACCAAAGGAAGTATGTCGAGACAATACTGCAGAGGTTTAATATGAGGATAGTAAACTGGTGAAGGTTCCTATTCCTGTAGGTGTGAGGTTATCTGCTGAACAGTGTCCCAAGACACAAGAGGAGGAAGAGAACATGTCCTGTGTTCCATATGCAAGTGCACTCGGTAGCTTGATGTATGCAATGGTCTGTACTAGACCAGACATTACACATGCAGTGCGAGTATTGAGCAGGTTTATGTCAAAACTAGGGAAGGAGCACTGGACAACAGTGAAGTGGGTTTTCATGTATTTGCGTGGCACTAGTGATTATGGTTTGTGCTACCAAGGAAGATCGGGATTGAACAGAGTATTGGATATTCGTGGCTTTGTTGATGCAGACTGGGCTGGAGATCTGGATCAGAGAAGATCTACAAGTGTGTATGTGTTTAACCTATTTGGAGGTGCAGTCAGTTGGATGAGCAAGAAACAATCTATAGTGGCACTATCAACTACAGAGGCAGAATACATGGCAGCCACTCATGCAAGCAAGGAAGCAGTTTGGTTGCAGAGATTGTGTTCAAGTATGGGGTTAGTACAGGGAGCTATAAGGATAGATTGTGATAGCCAAAGTGCAATTTTCTTGGCAAAGAACCTTGCATATCATTCAAAGACAAAGCACATTGATGTTAAGTATCGCTTTGTGAGGGATATGATAGAAGATAAAAAGGTGTTGCTGGTAAAGTTGAACACTTTGAAGAATACTGCAAATGCATTGACAAAATTTGTGAGCTCTGAGAAGTTCTCTTAGTGTAGAGAAACAATGGGCATTTCAGGGCTGGAAAAATGACTAAGCTCTCCTATGCCCCCCTGTGGAAAGAAAACAACAAGTGGGAGATTGTTGGGTGGTGTTATATTATTTCCACGACTAACTGATGTAGTGAACTAGAGGGTTAGAGGGGGGACGGAGCCCCCCCTTCGTTGCGCTGATTGCATAGCAGGCGGGTCACAGGGGGGCGGTAGCCCCCCCTATCCGGGGGGTTTGAGGGGGGAAGGTAGCCCCCCTCTACGGGGTCTGGGGCAGTGCCCCAGGAATTTTTTTTTTTGGACCGTATATTAGGTTGGGCGAACCTACCTATGGTTTTCGGTCCATGGTATTGGATGCTTCGGCATGTATAAATATGTATTGTAACATTGAAAGGAACATAATGAAAAATCAAGTTGGTAGTCCCGGTTTTGAGACCCAGTGGGAAATCTCTGTGTATATGTGTTTTATGTGTTATGCTCTCGCATTTTTATTTTTCCTGTGATTTAGAATTCGTATGCAGGTAATTTCTGTACGGGGTTAAAACCTACACCCCTAGACCTCCATGCCCCCCGCGTGGAGGGGTGTACAAGCTTCATGGGGTATACATCCAGCTAAAACAAAGACCTCTGAACAATCATGTTCCACACTCAACAAGAAAACATCATTTCTATTATGAAAATCATAACATTTCCTTTTGGCTTTGGTTGGAAATTAAAAGACTTATTCACAAGAGATGGATCAAAGCTTTGAGGCATAAAAACACATGATTGGAACAATTGGATAAAGGTTACATTGTCACATGTTATATTTGTTGGAAACTTAATTAGAAAATTGTATATCCTAGTGATAATATCAGTTCATGCCTATTTGAACATGGTTATTTGTTAATAGTCATGATAGTATAGTGATAAAATTAGTTCATGCATATTTGAACATGGTTATTTGTTAATGGTCATGAAATATGTGTTTCCTTTAGCAATACCAAGTACTTTTGATGATAATATCACTTTGACTATTTACAAATTATGTAAACATCTGAGGTATTTTTCAATCCACAAGCATACTCTTCCATTACTCTTATCATTTAAAGTGCATCATTGGTTATGCCTTTATATGAGTTTCTACTTTTAGTTTACAAGAAATAACAAGTCTTTATTGTAATACTTGTAGGTGGGTCTCATCTAAAGAGATACATCAGGATAACTTGAAGTATTGGAAGAGGAATGTTTCACTTTTGATGTGTGATATTCAAATGTGCTTCCCTCCAAGCTTCTTTAATTCTCAAGAGCACTACCTTGTACACCTAGTAGAAGATATTGAGATTTGTGGTCCTATTCATATTCAAACAATGTGGCTCATGGAGAGATATATGAAGGTCTTAAAACAATTTGTGAGGAAAAAGGATCGATCAGAAGGGTCCATAGTTGAGGGGTACATCATTTTCCAGGAAATGGCTCATTTGAGTGAGTACTTAGCTCAACTGCATCTTGAAGCTCCACAATTTTGGAATTATAACCAATCTCAATCGTTTGAAGGAGAAAACATAGAGGGTGAAGGGACTTCAAATAGGATAAAAGGTATAAGAAGAAGTTAGGAGTTATTTTTATCTTAAGTTTTATATTACATGGCTTTCAATAATTATTAATTCATTGAAAAAATACATTCTTCATTGTAGATGCTAAGGAGTGAAAGCCATTACATTTGTATCTTACATACAATTTTGACTTTATGTTGGAATGGATGGAGAAGTACGCTGAAAAAATAAATTAGAAGATGAAAATGCATCGGCCGATATATATAATAGACATGGTGAAAACACTACTCGAGGATTGCCTAGAAGCCATAAAAGAAAGTGGCCAGAGAGAGGCTTGTGGAATTGGCTAAGACCAATATTGAACACAAGGGAAACAAAAGGGAATGATAGAGTAACACAACAACAATTGAATTTCATTAAAGGATCTATAAATGGGGATGCGAAATATATATTAATATATTGCATATATTTAATAAAGTTTGTTTTAGATTTCATATCCTTGAATCTAATTATTTGATATTTATATGAATTTAGGTAAGATATTACAAAGGAATGTGCAATTTTGGTCATCATTTTCGCATCAGAAAAGTTGATGAAACGAGAAAATCTTATGATTGTGGAGTTTCAACATCATTTGAGGTGGAATTCTGTTCACATGAAAATCATATGCAACCAATCACAAGAACACTTCGCTACTATGGATTGTTGGAGGAAAATATAGAGCTTGATTTTATGTCTTTCAAGAATGCTATTTTTCGTGTTAAATGGTACAAGCTTATCGAAGTGGGAGAAGAAAAAACTATCTTTCTCCATAATAATGGATTCCATATGATCAATACATATAGGTTTGAAGCCATTTATGAACCTTATGTGTTTCCAATTCAATGTGACCAAAATTTTCTCATTCCACAGAGTAACTTTTTTTCAAGATGTAGAGGACCATGATTTACTTGAAGATGTAGAATTCCCCCTTGAAGACATAGATGGCAAAGATGGAGATGATGAATAATATATTTTCAATGATGCATGTGACCAAGACAAAGGTCGGGATGAGTTTATTGAAGTGTCTGAAGGACACGAGCAACCACATGGGGATCACATCCATGAAGATGATGAATTCATTAATTTTAATTTACCTGTCGTTGAAGGTGATGAAGACTATGAAAATGATGGTACTAATTTATTTGTGGATTTAGGATCTATTAATGATGGGGTATATATGCCATCAGATGAGGAGATTTCATGTGAGGACGAAATTTCTTATCACTATGTTTACTTTAAGATAGTCTTAAGGATTCACTACAATATAAATTTTCTTTACAAGTTAAGCATCGAGTTTTTAATTGTAATGAACATTAAGTAATTTGAATGTTTAATGTTTTACTTCTGAGGATGACATTTTTTGATCACTATGTTTACTTTAAGATAGTTGTAAGGTTTCACTACAATATAATTTTTCTTTACAATTTAAGTAATCTGCTTTTAATTGTAATGAACATCAAGTAATTTGAATGTTTAAGGTTTTACTTGAAAGACATATATATTTGGTGTTACTGATTTTATTTTCTTATCGGTTTTTTTTTATCAAGGTTTTCTTATTTTTATGTTATTATTTGTTTTTCTAAGAATGTTCCCATGGGTGTTACTGATTCTACTATGGGGGATTCAATGATCTTAACTACTTTTATGCAAATGTTAACAAATGCGCGAGGGAAAGACATTGTTATGATGATGCATGAGGTAAGGTTGAATATTGTCTTTTATAGGTTCAATTATCTTATGTTACTTATTATATTATGTTAATTTATGTTTGAGGAACACATGCAATCTCTAAAGTCATTCCAACCCCTATAACACTTTTTAATACATCTAAGGTAATGCTAGTGGTAAAACTTGATCAATATTTTTGTGCGTTTAATTAACTTATTTCACTACATCTATTTATTAATATTTGTGTTTTTTCTAAGAGTGCATTTCGTTGGCATGTAGGATTCATTTATGCCCCTCAATACAACCAATTTTGGCATGCAGGAGTCATTAATTCACCCATATCTAAAAAAAATTATGAAAAATTTAAGATTCAACCATCTATTTTCGTCAGTTTGATTATGTTATTTGTTGAGAAATCTAGGGCATATATTTAATAAAGTTTTTGCACAACGACTCCATGATTTATGATGTTACCAAGAGCTACATTGTCCTATGACGACTGCTACCAGTATGTAGAATTTTACTTCAGATATGAGCTCTTTCTCCAATTTGTATGGTTACCACGATGCCTTCTTACTAAGATGCATTTAACCATGGAAAGGGTCTTTCATCTTTTACTTTTTCCTCTCTATTCATCTATATTATGAATAGTGTCTAAGGGTTTGTATAGTTCCCTTCTTTCATCATGTCTTTTAATGGATCACCCCATCCATTGTTTACTTCTTATACCTGCAATGCTATTTTAGCAAGAAAACCAAGCAATATATTATTCGAAAACATGATGTCAAGTTACTTTTCGAGGGTTTCATGTAATCAAGAGATCATTTTAGGGTTTCTTAAATTCAAACCTTAGATCATACTCTTTTCCCTTTATGTCATTCTAGAGTTTATCCCATGCCCTAGAAATCAAGTCACAAGGAAAAAATACCTTAATATTAAGGTTTCTAAATACTAGGGTTTTCTTAAAATATAAACCCATAAATTCAACCCTACTACATCTTATGACAGACCCTTAAAAACAAAATTGCTATGCATACCTCATGGACACCTATCTGTAGTGATTATTATTTTGGTTGCCATGATTCTTTGCAATGGTACTGTAGATTTCATTGATCATTTTCCATCTTCATGACCTTATTTTAATGAGTCTTCAGAGATATTTTCGTTCTATAATGGGACTTTCTTCTTCATGTGTTCCATCAAGTTATAGTATGGTTACTATTGGAACATTTTGACTTTGTCCTGGAGGGTCATTTGACTCCATTTGACTCAAATAAAAATCTTATGTGCAATATGTAACATGCCCAAATGGGTCTTTATGACAACAACTCAATGACCAATCCTAGGATCTCATAATGGGAGCTTGATCTAGAATACAATTCCTTGATAATGAAACCCATGCCTCAAGCATAACAAAAATAATCTTATTTTTCCCTTTTTTACATAAATTGCATAAAATTGTGATTACATATGTCATTATGAATACCAAGCCTAGTTGCATGTTTCAAAATTATTCATCTATTATTCCATCTTATTATTTATATTTGTGCCTTGCAGGATGTTTCTAGGGTGACTCTCACAAGTATACAATATGTTGGTATAGAGGGTCATGTTATGCCCTCTATAACTAGACCAAAACCCTAGAACATGCCCTTTACATCAAATGTGGGTTCAGTCAGAATTCTCCCACCAGGACCGGAACAAGTTTCTTTGAGGAGTCTTATAGACTCACTAACAAGAATATTAAGGCTCCTACCAGCTATTATTGAAAATGTTCAAATCAAGCAAGAAATAATTGAACAAATTCAGTTATGGGAAATGCAATTGATGGAGAGTGTAGCTCGTACCTCAGATCAATAGGTAAAATTATTTTATTTTATTTATAATTTATTTTGTTATGTTTAGGATAATTATTTCAGAAATGAAAAATAATTTCATATTTTGGTTGAGTTCTTAACAGTTCCACAATTTCATTGTAAATGCAAAAAGTAAGTGACAAAGTTCCTAATGTACCTATAAGGGAATCTACCTCAACCCCAAAGACTATAGCAATATCATCGGTGAGCACAAAACGAAAGCAATCTTCCTCACTTCAGAAGGAAATGTCTTGAAGGATGAAATGGGGTTGAAATTTTATCACTTTATTTTTCGTCATGTAGAACAATTATTTGGAAATACAATCCAAATGGATTGGAGGAAACAAACCAATGCAAAAATAGAAGAACCATTTAAAGATTTCATACTAACATTTGGTAATCCTGGATTTGATAATGAACTTACTTTAGAGACTGCAAGTAAATACATTCACTCAAAGAGGTCCAATTTAAGGTCAAAGTTGACAAAAAATTGATGTATCGACGACTAGCTTGGATCATAGACCAAGTAACATTAGATGAACTTATGAAAGATGCCAATTTTAAAAGGAAAGTCCACAAAAATATAAACTATATGCCATCTATACAAGGAGGAGCTAAGAGACACCTCCGAGATACAAGAAAATGAACCCAAGCTAGGGTGTCAAAAATTCAATGTGACAAATTAGGCTCTTGTGGATATAATAGTATTCGTGGTGGCATGGTAAGTGATATTTCCATCTATTATATTTTCTATTTTAGGAAAAATAACCATGGTAATGTTGAGTTAATTGTATATTATTAGTTATTTTACCTTATAAATATGATTATCTTTATTAATGCAGGTTCACCAGTTTCAAAAGGAAGCTTTAGAGGAAGACTTAAAATATGCACTATTATGCATTATTACATGGTTCCCAAGGTCTTCGACAACACATGATAAATAAAAGGGAAGAATTAATTACCAGTTATGAATCTAAGGTTAGTTGTTTATAATATTTTATGAATAATGCAATAATTCAATTGGAAATATAATGTTATTCTAACAAGTTAAAGTGTGTTGTGTATAGGAATGAGGTGAAACATCTACGAGTGAGCATGGGGAGGAGATACAAGCACATGATGATTTGTTTGTTGCACACAATCATTTGATTATCATTCCTAAACCTTGGCAGGAAACCATTGTTGAATTTCAGTGAATGGGAGATAGAAATAATGAGGGTTTTCAATGCGCTGAGCATTCCATACGCACAATTAATGTAGTGCCTCGCAAAAAGTGGACAAAAAGGATTGATATGTGTTAAATTTTAATAACTTGAATTTGCGTCACTCTAGATTCTAAGGAGTGCACTAGGTTGTGAGGGTCCAACATAAACTAATTATGTGTGCAACAAAACAAATTTTGAAGATACCTTGCTTTTTGAACTTTGTGGAACAAAACAAATTTTGAAGGTACCTTGTTTTTTTGAAGGTACTTTGTTTTCCTGTAGCACTATTTTTATGTGAGTGTCACAAAAAAATAGTTCCTTGACTATACATGGTGAATTGAATATATTATGACTTTGGGTTAGCAATAGTTGCCTTCAAAGGAACTCCTACAACAATATTCTAGACTATACGACTTTGTACACTTATGATAGTTCATAATTGAATATTTTTTTATCAAGAATTATATTTTAGATCAAACCTGTTTTGAATTTAATGCTTGCAATTGTGTTTGTATTTCCAAGAGGAAGCCCAACCATCATGTTAGGGAGGGATTCTAAGTAAATGCTTATCATTTCTGTTTACAAGAGATACCCCAACGATCATGTTAGGGAGGGATTCATTTTGTTTATTATTTCCTTTTTTTTTACTGCATCTACAACCTTCATTAGCGTTATTACTTATTAATGTGAATTTTGGGTTTCATTGCTACAAGACAAAAAGACAGAGGCATACCCTTTTTTTCTGAAACCTCTACATACGTGGCATTCGTGGGGTCAATCAGTACACCTCATCGTAGTCCTTATATTTTCAGGTAACACACTATGTGTTATTGTTTTTCTTTCTTCGTTGTAGTTGTTTCTTGGTTGTTTTCAGTAGTATTCATTCCCTTACATGCTTTATATATCCATGGCTATAATTTTTATCTTCTTCTAGGGATACTAGGGTTTTCTCTTGTTGTTTTTTTTTTTCATTTTAGAGTTCAATGGATCCACCGAGTTTCTATCCCTTTGGGAGGTTATTTCATTCTTGCTATCCTTCGGTTCATAAAGATAATTAGAGCAGTGTGGGATCCTCTAGGAAATAGCATCATTTTTTTAAGGGTAAAATATGAAGCACTTCAGGTAATTTTGAAGTATTCTTTGTTTTTTTTAGGCTCTAGTAATTTATAGGATATCCATCTCATACAAAACTATGTAGAAACAAGTCCATATATTTCTTTGTCTCTTAACATTGAAATCTCACAACTTCCATTAGGCTTCAATTAGAACGCAACACCCAATCCTATAATTATATCAAAATTATTATTCTAAGCATTTAAAGTTAATTTATGACAATAACATTCGAAGTGGTCATGACAATGCTTTAATCGTCATTCTAGTAACAATTTAGCTGCGAAATGATACCTATCAACTTTTCTTTTTTCCAAATTTGTGAACAATCAAATTTATATGACAGGCAGGTGAAGACATGGGAGGCCTCCAAACATCGGAGTGTAGGAAATTGGAGGCGTGGACATGGTGAAAATTTGTGGTGAACATTGGTAAGGAAGAAAATTGTTTACGGTGTGTTCTTCCACATCGACATACTCTTCGACAGCATTGCAGTTAAGTCATTTCTCCAACATTACATTGTGTTGTTCCACGTCCTATGTTACAAAACAAAAATGTTCCAGATTATATTTACTATGAGTTATCATTTCTTAAAAACTATATGAGAAGAAACGTTATAGCTCATTATCAAAATTTTAGTGGATTTAAGTACTTGCAAGGTGTCTGCATTATGGCTTATATATTTTCTTAACTTAAAATTTTCTGTACACTCACCAATGGTAATCGTTTCGCACACAGGGTTTTATCATTATATAGAGTGGGAGCATCATTAGCATTAGTTGTCATGTTCAGCCGATTTAATTTTGTTCAGGTCAGCTGTGTTTGTGGTTACTTTGTTTTTGTGTTTCTTATTCTGTTGCAACATATTCTATCATGTACGATAGATTTATTTTTAGAGTAGAAAAAAAGCCCTCTCTTCTTTGTAAAAGCGTAAAAATTGTTTGGATAACAAATCCAAGTGTTAAAAGAGCCTTCCTAAAATAGCAACAAGCCCTAAGGAGGTACTTTATTTTCTTTTAATTTTATTTATCTTCTTTTAATTTCAATTTTAGAATCTTCAAAATGATGACTGTCAACTTTTCTTTTGTCCAAATCTGTGAACACTTAACTTTAATTAATGATCATAACATCCCAAGAAGTAATGGAAATGTCTCAATCATCATTCTAGTAGGAATTTAGCTTCAAAATGACGGATGACAACTTTTCATCTCCTGGATTCATTTTATCTACTGCATTCGATTATATTTTCCCATCGTACTAGGGTTCCCACATTCAAAACATTTTCCCAAAGCACAACTCAGTTTAAAAGATCCATGTTCAAAAATTATTTTCAGGGCAATCAGGAGCTAGTGTTAAGAATCTATTTTCCTTTTATAACAATGGGGATTTCGTTAGCTGGTGAAGTCAATGGACTATCAATATGCCCACCATACTCCCATTCTTGGCACATGGCATGAGTTTCAAAGGGATGATAGTTGTTGCAAGTCCAAGGCTATGTTGGTAGAATAGATATCCCTCACACCTGGCACCTAGGCAAAAGGAAGTCTGCTCTTTGTGGGGAAGCCCCTTAGGATATGACTCTCAAAGAAACTCTAATGAAAATAAATATATTTTCCATACATAAATATTTCTTGATAAGCCACAACATAGATCAATCTTGCAGTGCACAAAGCATTCTTCAATACCAATTTTTAATTGAATTTCATCTGAAGGACCTAAGGGGGTCCAAGAAACCCTTACTCTTATATTAAATTTTTCTCCAATGCACAATGAGAGCACAAACATCTAACCAATCAATCTCATATAACTTATTTCTCAAGATGTTTTAAGAATTACAATCATATTGAAATTATTTACAATAAATTCCAAAAATGAGACTACTGGAGCAAACAAAACCAACCTGTGTGTCCTTCTCTGCTTGAAGAGAAGAAAAATCCTTTCCTTTATCCTTTTACATTTTTTTTCTCTTCCTTCCATTGAAGGCATTCAGAGTTGCTTCACTTGTAATCTGATCAAAGCTAACGGATTCTTCATAAGAAGTACTAACTGCTACATCATCAGACTCATTGCCTTTTTATCGCTCAGGTTGTCCCTTGGCTCCTTCAGGGATACGGCCGAGGTAACCACAGACCAAGCTTTGGACTGCCGATCCTAGCCTACCAGCAGTCAGAGAGGGCTCTCTCTTTGGGATTTTAATGATCTTAGGCTAGCTATTGAGTACAAAGGGTTTTGTTTTTTGGTGAGGGGAGAATGGTCTCAAGCAGAGAGGCGGTGTATCGAGTGATGAATTTCAAACCATTGGGCATGGAGTCAGAGGAGCGGGACTGCTGGTGTGTTTTTCTTGGTTTATGAGGGGGATACGGAGCACATAGCTGCTCATGAAACAATTTTCTTTTGGGTTTTTTGAAAGAGATGAAGTGGAGGCCAGGGATGGAAGGCAACTAAGAAATCTTTGATCCGACTGACCGAGGTGAGGTGGATAGATTCTACTTAGGAACAATTTGAAATTATCCTAAATAAAAATCATACGTGGGTGACAAAAAACTAATATGCTCCCTGAGGTATTCATATTAAAGCTTTAAGTCAGAATGAAAACATATAGTACGCTTGCAAAAAATTGTGTAAATTGTTGTAAGGCCAATTGTAATTTAGTCCTCCTTTCTGCAATCGAATAATAGATTTTATCTAGGGACATTTAAGATTTCCTAAATAATAATCGCTCATGGGTAACAAAGAGTTAATATGCTCCGTGAGGTATTCATATTAAAATCTCTGAGTCAAATTGCATAAAAAAGAACTTAGTGTAAATTGTTTGTAGGGCTAACTGTTGATTAATCCTCCTCTTTTTTTTGCACTTGGAAGTAGATTTTATCTAGGGACAATTAAGTTTTCCTAAATAATAATCGCTCATGGGTGACAAAGAGTTAATATGCTCTGTGAGGTATTCATATTAAAAGCTCTAAGTCAAATTTGCAAAAAAGAAAGACTTAGTGTAAATGGTTACAAGGCCAGTTGATTGATTAGTATTCCATTTCTACAATCGTAAAATAGTGATAATGAAAGTAATATATGAGAACTGATTTTATATAGACAAAGATTTTTTATTAGTCCATACGAAAGCATGAGAATTGAAAAGAAAGCGCAGTGGACAGCCCATTATCTGATCCTTTAAATGATCTTTGATCTCTTAGCCAACAAACTTTCAATATTGCAGCTCAAACCAGCTGGATTGGAAGCTTCAAGGAGATGAGGAGTACACAAACAAAATCATTACTTAGCATATCAGCATGATAGTGAAAAGCTCTGTCTAGTAGCTGAAAAAATTTCTTGTATAGATGCTAGAACATGGGCGGATTCACCGAGATAAGGGGCTGAGGGAAATCAACATTCAATACCAGTTCAGAGGAAAACATAGAAAAAATAGCAGACCTTGAGCATAGAGTGAGGTACAGCAAATTCTATACTAATCTTTCTGGCTGCTAGTTAGATGGCGATATGAACATATTATGAGCGTAAAACATAAAGAAAACAAAACAGAGATGAGAGGCACTTATTGATTTATGTGACAGCCTGGGAATTCCGTAAGGCCCCTCTAAACACCAAGGCACAGCACACAGTCCATTTCCAAGGAAAACTCCCGCAGTCTTTGATTAATGAATCATACTGGATATACAGGACTAATCTCTATCAGAGTTCGTCGACCAATTTCTTACTTTTTTTCTCCCCCTTTAGACTGACTATGGGGTGGTTTATATAGTGAAGGAATTACAGCATTCCTTTGAACAGGTGTGACGGGAAAAATATTAAACAAAATATCTCCCGATCATATCTGAAAAATATCTAAGAATTAATGCTTTTAACTCATCGCTAGGCTGGGAATTAATGCATATATATCTGAACAGAGTTGTGCTAAGGCAGCTGGCAGTTTTGGTTATGTGACTAAGTGTTGTGCTTTGAATACTCTGGTCCGCATCCTTCAGGCGGTTCTGCTGCTTTTATGTGGCCTCTTTGTCGGTTTGCTGAAGTTGCTTTGTTGTCGTATCAGGCATTTACTTTCCTGCCAAACTACTTCAGCTGTTCAATCGCCCCTGACTTATCTCCTGTGCTCATTCAATACAACGTCCAGGTGTATTGGTTTGGTTTATCTGGCTGTGACACAGCACTTCCAGATCTCTTTTTAAAAAACAGAGCAGGCTTCCAGATTGCCTGCTTACACCAACAGTGATTGCCTGTGTGATGTGCGCATCATTTTATTTTTGCCTGAGATGATCTTGCTGATGAATGGTGATTGCCTGAGATGATCTGCGCATTTTTATTTTGCCTGAGTGTGCTTGCTGAATGGATGGTGATTGCCTGAGATGATTTGCGCATTTTTATTTTGCCTGAGTGTGCTTGCTGAATGGCAATTTGCTGAGTGATGTTTTATTTTGTCTGAAGATGATTTTGCTGTATGTGCCTGCCTGAGATGATTTGCGCATTTTTATCTTGCCTGAGTCAGCTTGCTGAATGGCAATTTGCTGAGTGATGTGCGCATTTTTATTTTGCCTGAGTGTGCTTGCTGAATGGCAGAACATATTTCTTCTGCCTGTCGAGTTTCACGATGGCACTTGATCACACAGGTTGTTTCCTTGGAATCAAATATTCTAGAGTCTTGAGGTGAAGTCCGTAAGTGAACAACCAATGGTCTTCATATGCATCTGATAAGGCAAACTTTCCACGGACTTTGAAAATGTCTATTTGACCAACTGAGGCACCACGCTCAGCAAGTTGTAGCAGAACCTGGCCTTCACCTCGATATTTATCATAAGGTCGGAGAACATGGTCTCCATTAATTGCCCGAGGACTTGTTTGGATACACCATCACGTTACCTACCCGGTGGATTTAAAAGAACGCCAAACGATATCTTGGACTGAAATGTATCCATTTGGACAATTTGCGCGCCCTACTGAAATGTGATAATTCTTATTCCACTGAGTTCTCTGGTCAGACCATACAAAAGTGAGTTTGTTTATAAACTCTCCACCGGAAAACGTAACATATGTAGATCTTGATACAGCTAATGCATGCTCTGTGTCTTTATGTTGCCCACGTTCTGAATCACTGTATGAAAGTGAGTCAGCTTTGTCAACCATAGATTGTCCTGGAGTAATGCCTAAACGAGCAGCAAAGGTTGCCATGAAAGGCATGGTAATTGGTGTTGTAAATCCAGTCAGCATTCCAAGTGCTGCTCCAGCCCCTGCCCCAGCTCCCACACCAGCATATGGTTTTCTTATCATTTTCTTCTCCAGTCCCTGCATTGCATCATAGCTGGGACTATAACCTTCATCTACAACTCGGTCTGTGAACCGCTCTGTTACTTGATGACCAATTTCTTTTGTTTTAAGACGTTCAAAGACCTCTTTCAGCATTATATCTGCAATCTCCTTCACCTCTGTCTTTGTGAGCTGTCTAAACACAATCATCTCATCTAGTTGATTCAGGAACTCAGGTCGAAAATATTGCTTCAGCTCTTTATTTACAAGACTTTTGATCCTTGTGTAGCTGCTGTCTTTCTCATCGTAATCAAGCTGGAAACCAATTCCACGGCCTCCCTTCTCAATCACACTACTACCGATATTAGAAGTCATGATCAAAAGGGTGTTCTTGAAGTCCACAGTCCATCCTTTACTATCTGTCAGTCTTCCATCTTCAAGAAGTTATCAGTTCGCAAATATGTTTGGTTCTGGTAGTCCTTGGACAGCAATATCGACAATGCACCATTGTAAACAAGTGACAATATGATAAGAGGTAATGGCTGGAATATAATCACTTTTTACAAACATTATCCTTCTGAACACATGGTTTGTTCATTTGGGTATAATCTTGTTCTACACATGAAAACAGAGGGCGCTGGTGCCTTTTGCCAAGGTTGGGATACAAAAACCCCAAAACTCCATCCCACATTTTTTGAATGCACCTGAACACAGCTATAGACATAAAAAAACCACTGATCACTTCCAAAGTCCTATTTCACAAAAAAACAGAACTAAAGGTTGATAGCCTTTTGTAGTAGTAGCAGAAAAATGCCGAGCTAGTTATGGTTATATTTCAACCAATGGAGGGAATATGTATTTAGGGGGATCTCGTATAAAAAAAAATTTAGTATGGGGAGGGAAAAAATAACTGGGATTTAGATATTAAGTTAGAAGTCAATATGTAATGTGATTCGGAGAGCGCTAAGGATAGGAATCTTAGGCTTTTGAAGGGGAAAACAGGACCTTTTTTAAGCGGATTAGGGGAAGTTAGTGAGTGTTTTGAGGGAAAAAGGGGAATTCAGACATGCCTCACTTGAGCTCCTCCAATTTGAAACTGCCTTATGCTTGAGAGGCGAACGGATCACACACTTGAGAATAATGAAACGGACCCCCGGCCGTGTTTCTGCCACCATAACGCTACCTACCCGGCCTACTCTCCTAACATTTTTTCTTCTTTTGGCTTGGGTGCCCTTGAACTAGTACCCCCAGCCTTTCAGTCTTTCTTTCAGCTATCCTCCTATCTGAATCGAACCTTGTCTCTTCCGGGGCTCAGATTAAGCTGATGAGCGCCCTGGTTTCTCTACCTATTTACCAATCCGCCAAGTTTTAAGCTTGTTTGGCCAGATATTTATCTCTATATTCTAAAGCAAGCAATTGAAACCCCGGGAAGCCAAGTTTAAACTGTTTGGCCTTCCCTTGACTGACAGCTCTTCAAAATTTGAATGACTCATCTAAATGCAACTCTCTGGAAATATGGAACCTTTGCAGTAAAAAAGATGACATATTCGGCATGCAAACCGTCAATCATGAAATATGAACCCCTATTTGCAATAGGAGGCTAACAGCGGCTCCACTTGGGGATGGCCTTTTTCTCGTGAAAAGCCAAGAACAGCAGGTCAGACTACCTTGTTCATCTATCGCTGCTGCAGACTGCAACATTCCCTAGTTTGGCCGCTACAATGACTTGATTTTTTCATCCAGTTGATTATGAAGCTCTGCACTCAATGTCACAACTAAAAAAGTAAGAAGAAAAAATTCCAATACTTTTCAGCTAGTTAAGCATAAATTTCTGAAAGTTACATGGTAACTGTCTCTATCCAGTTGCCCACTGTGAAGGTAGGCATATCACTGATTTTTAACAAGCCTTAGCATTTCCTCTTTACCTTCAGACATTGCAGCTGCACATTTGAACTAATCAGCTGCCTGGAAGAGCTTCCTGTATGAGCATTTATCTTGCCGATGTTCAGTTGATGCATATGCTTCTTGTTACAAAGAATTAGTTTGTGAAACAGAGCAGGAAACAGAGATACTTGTGACAGTGGAATAATCTATGCTCATATCTTTGATCTGCTCACAAGATTGCGCCAGGTAGTAGATCATCCATACCTGGTGGGTTATTCTAAAACTTCCATGTCACTTGCAAAAATGGCCAGAACAACCATTCGATTTATCTACAGCAAAAATGTTTGCGGTCTCTGTAATGATCAATGTGATGATCCAGTTAGTGCATCATGTGGACACACATTCTGCAGCGGTTGTATAGAAGAATATACCTCAACTTCTGGACAGTCTTCATGCCCATCTTGTTCAACACCTCTCACAATTGACTTGACCGGGAGCAGGAATGCGAATAAGAAGGAGAACACAAACAAGATCAAGGTTTATAGGCGCTCAAGTATTTTGAGTAAAATAAATGTTGATGAATTTCAAACCAGCACGAAGATTGATGCTTTGAGGGAAGAGATTGCATTGATGGTACAGAAGGATGCTGCTGCAAAGGCAATAGTCTTTAGCCAGTTTACATCATTTTTTTGGATTTGATTGCCTTTTCTCTACAGAAGTCGGGTGAAATGAAGAAAGAGGTTTTCAGTGATGAGATGTGGCCTGAAAAGTTTCAAAATAAGACCGATGGCGTAACTCCCAGGCGATGGATTCGACTTTGCAACCCTGAATTGAGTAAAGTTATCACTCTCTGTCCAGCCATCACATGATCATCAGACCTGCATCCTGCATTATGTATCCGCACGGTCCAATTTGAAGTCTCGAACTAGTCATTTACTAGAGCTCAACCAAAATCTTACATCATATAGCTTTGGTCACTTGGTGTAGATCCACTGAAGGTCTTGATTCATTACAACTACAGTAATATCAATAAGATCTCCCAACTGTAATGTATCAAACCAAGAGGCTCGACATACTTGACAGGCTTGGCAACTTATATTGCAATTTCGGATGACATACAGATGGTGATTGTAACTTGTCACGGTTGATGGCTATATTTGTAACTGAAACTTCGAAAAGTCACTTCAGATGACTGTGACTTAATTAACAATAAGAAACTTCTTGTCTACGGAGGCTCGAATTCTCCATCAAAATCTCGATCAATTGCCCTAGTAAGCCCGGATTAATTGTCATAACATTCTTCCATAAGAACGTTGCCTCCTTGGATGTATGTCATAACAGAGGTCCATAGATGATACATCAAAGTAGGGCTCTACACAACCTCAGCATACAATAGACTTCGTAACATTCCTAGACAATCAACTATAATTTCGGAATATGCAACTTCAGATGGCACACTACTGTAGTTTTGGAACATATGTATGGTGTGAGTGCAACTTCGGATGGCACACATGGTAACTGAAACTTCATCAATAGTAAACTTAGACACTACATGCAGTGGTCCTCTAGCTACAAGATTGACAAACATGTTACTTGGAGACACAAACATATCAAACTCTCGGTCTTGTCTCTTGCTACAGAAGTCCTCAGATCGTCACTTTTTGATGCTCGGATATATGTCCCACAGAGTGATACCAGAATCATACTTATGATTTCAACTGAGCTCATAGTAGGTGCCAATGAATGCAGACCATTGTATACTACTCTCTTCAACAACGAGTTATATATGTGAGCCATGTGAATGATGTCGATACCATTTTATAGATCAAATCACAGTTCTGAGAGAGTGATCACAGTGCACAGCAAGTCATGTGAATGATTGCCTGATATAGCGAGCCATTTAAGACGAACCACTGATTTGTGTAACAAGCCATTGTGATCAGTTCCCTCTTAATCCAGGCATCTTCTCAGACATGAGGCATTGAGGTTCATCAGCCATATGATGAAACTAACTGAAGTGAACAAAGGGGTACAGTTGTGCTATTCTGATTTCATAGATCCTCCCAAGTCCAACCACTGTACCATTTTCCTTTTCTTGAAGGTGAGCCCAACTGGGGTTTCTCACAAAAATCACTGATCATATCCAAAAAGGTTTCCAATGCTTACTCCCTCTCACTCAGGGACACCACAAGCATAAGCTTGTCTAATTCATGAAGGTGCCCCAGTGCCTGTTCTGCAAAAATTTCATTTCATATGACCAAAGTCTCTTGAGTCCAAGTTGCATGTTGTAATATGAAGGATCCACCTGGCAGTCTGCTCATTATGGGATTCTGAAGATAAGAAATCAAGCATGGCATGCCTCTAATAGTACACTTCCGTAGACAGGGAAGTTCTTTGCTATAATCACCGGGAGCATTCAACGGACAACTCCCTCTGAGACTGATGAGATAAGCCATTCTTGTCTTAGCTCATAAAAACAAATGTCAAAGTCATACCTTCATTTCATCAAATGATCATCAGATCAAGTCTAGAATTCTTGCTTCAATTTGTAATCATGAGTCATCATTTTCTTCAAAACTCGGAGGTAGCTTCAAAAGGTGCTTCATCCTCAAGTATCAGTAACCAACAATGCATGCAAGGATCCTATCATGATCCTTTCCCTCTGAATAGGAAGCCTTTTCATCAATCAGGAAGACTTAAGCTTCTTCAAGATCTGGGCTCATGCCCCCCCCCCCTTTTTTTTAAGGGCTATGCAAATCAGGTATAGCTTCATATTCTTCTTAATTTTGATATTGAGAATTTGAATCAGTTTATTCATCTCATGTACCTGGATCTAGTCATCACCCTCTGCAGTATTCTGCTGCTTTTCCTTCACTAGTGTCTGGCTTGATATATGGAGCTGATTGCCAGGCAAATGCAGAAACTATTACTTTCCCGCTCTCAGCGTTTATCATGAACTTTTTTTTTTATCACACCAAGGTTAATTTGAGGCATAAGCCTGGTTTGAAAAAAGCTAGAATATATGGACTGATACCCGATAATGAAATGTGTTTGGATGTAAACATTTGAAGGGCTGTTTGTAAAGAAAGGGAAACAAAGTTTTACAAATATCAAGATTTATCATGTTTGCATATCGGAGAAAAACTCCTCATGCCAAATCTGGAGCTGATAGTTTGATGCTAAAAGTAAACAGTCTTCTCAACAAAACCATGGAATGTAAATGGTAGCCTGGTGTTCTAGCAGGTCTGAGAGTGGTGCATTTGGAGGTCTAGGATCCATTCAACATAACTACCATTGCAAATGCCATTTACCCTTTTTACTCTAGCTTACGAATGAGTGAAAAATGAGGGGCTTTTGAATCTGCGGATATAAAATAATTGTAAGCATGATCCCCAACAGAGCAGTTCAGTGGATAGTAAAGAAAAGAAAGCAGAGACGCTGAAGATCCATTGGATAAATGTGATAAAAGCAAATGACAACATTTTTGCCAGATTTGTGTTGACTGCGACAACATTTTCCACCAGCAACCAAGTTTCTAATATGTGCTTTTGGATAGTTTTGCTTGAGTTTCTTTACGTATCCAAAATGTGAACTTGTTGTGATTTATCAGGGAGACATTGTTTCCATAACCCCTTGGTTTCGAAGTAATCGATTACTTATGTATATAAAAACAAACAAAAAAAAGAAACAACAAAAAGGAAAAAGGAAAGTGCTACCATATGTACAAATATTAATCTAAACATATATACAGGGGCATTATATCCTTCAGAAGGGATCTCGATAATGTTTCAACATTCGGCCATTAACAGGGCCGTCCTCCACTGTGCTGTCAGCTGCGGTTTTGAGGAAATACGTGTTATTACCCTGCACAGCGCTAATGACAAATGGGCCTTTCCATAAAAAATCGAACTTTGCATGTTTCCCCTTGTCTTCTCGTCGTGAGTCCCACCTCAAAACTTTGTTGCCGACACAGAAATCCTCGGCCTTAGTCCTCTTGTCAAATATTTTCTTCAGCTTGTCTTGTAAGATCTGAGCTCTATTAAAGACTTGCTCTCTAGTTTGCTGAAGATGAATGGTCTGGTTAATTCTTCGTTGAATATCGTTTGGTTCAGCTTGGATTTCCTGTAGTAGCTTGATAACAGGAATGCCTAGGGAAGATGGAAATCTGGCCTCCATACCATATACCAACTCATAAGGGCTCATCCCGATGGATCTCTTGGTCGACAATCTGTCAGCCCAAAGGGCATTGATAAGTTTTTTGTGCCAGTTCTTCTTGTTTTCTTCTAGCATTTTCTTGATGATATTAATCAGGCTTTTGTTGGAAGATTCTGCCAAGCCATTGCCTTGAGGATAATAGGCTGTGGAGTGGCCCAGGGTGATGTGGAACTTATGGCAAAAATTAATCATTTTCTTGGACTTGAAGGCAGCGGCGTTATCTGTAATGATTTTCTCAGGGCAGCCAAATCTAGAGAGGATATTGGTTTCGAGAAATTGGATAATGGTGGAATCATTGGCTTGCCTGCATGGTATGGCTTCAATCCACTTGGTGAAATAGTCGGTGGCTGTAAGAATCCATTTGTGCTGGCCTAAGGAAGAGGGATGGATTTCTCCGATGAAGTGAAGACCCCATTGTTGGAAAGGTTTTTCGGTTGAGATGGGCCTAAGGGGTAAGGGCAGCAATTTTCTTTTGCCTTCGAAGATCTGGCATTTGTGGCATGAGGCAGCAAACTTTTTCACATCTGCAAACAAAGAGGGCCAATAGAAACCCGCCCTTAAGATCTTGTCAGCAGTGGATTTCCAATATAAATGCCCTCCACAGTCCCCTGCATGGAACTCCTTCATAACATGGTCAGTTTCATTGACATTTAAACAATTCAGCAATATTCCTTCATGGTTTTTCCAAAACAAAGCACTATCTATGACACAAAACTTTGACACCTTCATTTGTAAAAATCTCTTTTTAGTCTTGGACAATCCTGGAGGAGCACACAGGTTTAACAATGTGTAACAAATATCAGCGTACCATGGGGATTGCAAAAAGGTTTCACTGATCTGTGGAGTCGCCAGCTCCTGTTCATTGTCTAGCTGATTAATGTCTAAGGCTTGTAAATTGGTTTCATATAGCAGTTTGGCTAAACCTTGTCCCTTTATGAGTTTAGTGGGTTTTATTTCAATGTCATACTCCAGGATATTAGCAATCCACTTTCCTCTTTTGCCTTCTAGTCCCTCTTGAGTTAATATGTCTTTTACGACAGCATGTGGGACATAGGCGATCACATGTGAATATAAGATGTAAACTCGAAAATCCTTGATTGCCTTAACGAGAGCATAGGCCTGTTTTTCCATGATTTGGTATTTTAAAGGGGCATCTCTAAGGGCTCTGCTAAAGAATGCAATTGGTTTTTCATTTCCTTGGTCGTCCTTTTGCAGAAGGACAGCAGCTATCGTGTGCTCTGAAGCAAAAGAAAAGATGATAAAATCTTTATCAAACTGGGGGCTTGTGAGGACCGGAGTTTGGGTCAGTGCAATTTTAATACTTTCAAATGCTTGCTTGGCCTCTAGAGTCCATTTCACTTTGGAATCTTTCTTCAACATGTTGCTTAACGGTCTTAATAGCTCAGCTATGTTTGGGATAAATCTCCTTAGGAAATTGATTTTTCCAAGGAATGCCTGCAACTCTTTGATGTTTCTCGGATAAGGGATTTGCAAAATGGCTTGGATTCTTTCTGGACCAATTCTGATGCCATCCTTTGAAATAATATGGCCTAGAAGCTTGCCTTCCTCAAGGCCGAAGAGGGACTTCTTGGGGTTTAAAGAAATGCCATATTTTCTACATGTCATGAACACTTGCCTAAGGTGTTTAAGGTGTTCTTGGTTAGATTTGGAGAAAGGGGTTAGATCGTCGAGATAGATAACCAAGAAATCATGGATCTCCCTGGAAAATGCAATGTCCATGGCCCGTTGAAAGGTAGCACCTGCATTCTTTAGTCCGAATGGCATCTTCACATATTTAAATGTTCCCCATGGTGTTGTAAAGGCTGTTTTGTCTTGGTCATCTGGGTGAACAAGTATTTGATTGAAACCCGAAAAGCCATCTAGCAAAGAAATTCTGGATGACCCCACTACCCTTTGGAGAATGTGATCCATTTTGGGCAATGGGTAGTGGTCTTTAAGGGAGACTTGGTTCAGATTCCTTAAGTCTACACAAAGCCTGATCTCACCTGTCTTCTTTCTTGTGGGAACAAGATTGGATACCCATTCCGAAAATCTAATGGGTGCTATAATGCCAGCCTCAAACATTCTTTTCACTTCCTTTTCGATCAAAGGGAGAAGGACTGGGTTGATTCTCCTTAGTTTTTGTTTGAAGGGCTTTTGATTTGGTTTTAGAGGGATGGTATGTTGAATAACCGAGGTGTCATAGGACTTCAAGTCCTCATAACTCCAAGCGAATACATCTTGGAACTCTTTAAACAGGTCAATATACTTTGGTTTTTGATCAGGTGGCAAAGATTTGGACATTTTGATCATTTTGGGCTTGTCTGCGGTTCCAATATTATATTCTTCAATTGCAGTATTTTGAGGTTGCATTTTTGGTTTTTTGGGGACATCATTTGCATCAAAGATGTCTTCTAATGGGGTGAGACCAGCAGGTAAGAAATTGTCTTTTAAATCAATGACTTCAGCCTCTGTTTCAACTATTTCTCCTAAGTGTATCTGCCTAAGCTCTTGCATGTCTTTGACATCAAAGTTGGTTGGGCATAGCAGTTTTCTAGCCTCTTCAGCTGTTAGGGTTTGCTGAGTTTGGGTAGTCGATTGTGGTTGGTCACCCATGGTATCCATGTCGATGTTTAATTTTGAAAATTCTTGCTACATAGTCAAAAAATTGTTAATTTGCGCATCGTCCTCAAAGATTTGCCAATCTTTAATATTGTTAGGGACAGAAGGCCTATGCTTTACCTCAGCAGTGAAGTGGTGATTGGGCTGAAAAGGGAGCTTGCAAGTGCTAGCGAAAGTGGCTAGACTGTGAGCATGGATGTTATGGCTTCTCGATATCTTAGCAAGCTTAGATTCAGTGAAGTAATTGAGTACTTTTGTGGCAGC
Organism: Pinus taeda; assembly: GCA_000404065.3. Classification (NCBI taxonomy): domain Eukaryota; kingdom Viridiplantae; phylum Streptophyta; class Pinopsida; order Pinales; family Pinaceae; genus Pinus; species Pinus taeda. Next base: position 163,470 of record APFE031329895.1, on the reverse strand, counting down.
GGTCCTATAAGCTCTTAGCTTGTTGTCATTGGTGACAAAGTTTCCTTTCATTTGTTGGATTATTAGGTCGGAGTCACCTAGAATGGAAATTTTTGTGGCCCTAAGAGCTTTAATGAGTTTAAGGCCTAAAAGGAGGGCCTCATACTCTGCCATGTTGTTGGTGCATTTGAAATTCAATCTATAGGCATGACCTTCTGCATGGTCGTTTTGGCTGTTATGGATCCACACCCCTGCCCCTGCTCCTAGTTTATTTACTAAACCGTCAAACTCCAAATACCATAGGATTTCTTGGTCTTGACTAGAATTGGGAGTTGAAATTATCATTGGAGCGAGCGTTTTTGAATTTCCTGTTTCAGGAGCCTCTTCAGAGATTAGGGTTTGCTGGGTAAGGGTAACTGATTCCTCAGTTATGCCGGCTTCTTGTTCTAAATCCAAAGGCTTGTCATCGGTTGGGGAACTATCGTCATTGAACAAAATAAATGAATCCATGTCAGAATGGATTGAGTAAATGGGAAAGTTTTGGGGTTTTTCCTCACTACTCACCACATACTTCATCAACGTTTCTCTATACAATCTCTTTGGTTGCCCAAAGACTGAGATAGTGGCGTAAGAGAGGTCTAATTGAAGGGATCCTTGGAGCTTTTCTCCCCAAGATCTTGACAAGAGCATCCCATACTTTGGTGGAATGTCGGCAACCACCACGTCCATCAGAATTATTTTGTTGGGATACTGGACTAAAGACACACATAGATCTTTGATTAAACCTAGACACTTGACCTGACTGGAATCGAAGGAGAATAGGTCTTTGTATGGTCTCGTGATATCAAGGTTCAACTTTTCCATTACTGCTTTGGGCATAAGATTGTGTGAGGCCCCTGAATCAAACATAGCATTGTGCAAGACTTTATCGTGTATATGCAAGCTCACGTAAAAGGGCAAAACAGTTCCATATGCTGGTTTTCCGTTAACCTCAGGGTCGAATAATAGCTCAGGTGTATCATCTAAAATATTGACATCATCTTTGGTCTCTGGCATTTGGAGTGTTTTTTGGATTTGTTGCCTATACACATTGTGTTTGGCAAGCTCAGAGAGGAGGATGGAAATTTTTAGTTTGCTTATTTCTGCTTCTAAGCTAAAGGGTTTCTCCAATGGAGTCTTTGTGTTGGTGGTAGCTGATTTCCCCCTTTCCAGTGTATTTTCTATGATTTCCTCCTGACTATCAGTGTTATGGTGTGTGCTACTTTGTGGTATCTCTGTTTTGGGAAGGTTTTGCGGAGTGCTATTCAAATTTTCTTTTGTGGGGGAAGATAGCAAAGGTTGGTCATTAGCAGACTGCATGTCTGTTATGTCTTCCATGGTTACTTCCTGCAATTTTGGGATCGTGTCATCAACTGGCTCTGTAATAACAATCGAGCTTTTAATCTTCTTGGGCTGTTTTGTTTGCTTTTGTTTGACTGACTCGGGCACATCAATTGTTCTAGTCCTTAGCTTGTATTGCTTGTGCACCTCATACACAGCAGAGTCGTAGCCCTGTTTGAAGTCAAAAGATTCTCCGGTTTGAGTCTGAAATTCACTAAAGTCTAGATCAGCTTGGTTTTGTTGGATAAGATGGCAGTCTTCTTGTGTTAAGAAAACCTGCTGTTCACTCTTTGAGCCCACCCAGTTTATGTGAGTATCTTCTAATGGCTCGCTAGATGTCGATGCCTCTGTGTAGTTCTCTTGGAACAGAGGTCTTATATCATGATCTGGGCTGGATCGTCCGACGTTTGGGTTGTGAGTTTTCCTAAAATTAGGGTTTCTCATAGTGTTGGCTTGTGGGGCATCCCACGTAGCCTTTCTCTCAACGGTTTCTATTCTATCTCCTAGTCTGTGCATGCCACTGAGAATAGCATCGAGTTTTTGGTCTAGGGCTGAAGGTTCATCTTTAAAGGTGGTTCTTCTTTCGGCTCTGGCTCTGTTTCTCTTAGCAATTAAGTTTGCCTCTACGCTCACAGCAACGTCTTGCATCTCTGCCAGGCTTTGAGGGGCTCGTTCTCTTAACTGATAAGCCATGTCAGAATCGAAGCCATCGGGGAATTTATATAGAACAAAATCAGGTGGAGGCCTAAGGTTCAGTGGGATTGCATTGTAGACATTGTTAAACCTTGCACAATAGTCTAATACAACCTCCTGAGGGCCTCTTTTAATGGTGTCGTATTCGAACAATATGTGCAATGGGTCTTTCTTCTTCTCCCACCTATTGATAAATGTGTGGTATAAGGCTTCTGGATTTGCTATGGAATTAGCTGGAAGCGCTCTAAACCATGGCCTGACATCACCTGTCAAACTTTGGACAAAAATCCTCATCCTTACGGTATCGTCGTCAATTTCATAGCTCTCAAAGTAATCTTGCAATTTCTTTGTATGCTGAAGGGCCGTGCAGGCATTGGTGCCATCAAAATACGTTATCTTGGTCTGATAGTCCTGAGGCACGGCCCCGGGGTTTCCAGGCAGCTGTAAAGGGGCATATCTATTAGCCATATTTACAGGGATGAGTGGAACTGCAGGGATGAATGGAACAGTTGGAACAACTGTGATAATGGGAGTTGTAGTTGTAGTATGTGCAGTGAACGGCGGTGTGGATGAGGTGGATGGCGAGGTAGATGATGAAGTAGGGAAAACAGGGGATGAGTGAAAAAGAACTTTGACAGGGGTTAAACCGCTGCTTGGCTGAACTTTCTCAGGACTAGAATCAGCTAGATTTTTTCTTTGCTCTATCTTCCTGAGGTTTCTAGGGATTAAATTTGGATTTTCAGATGTAGTTGGGGGCTTTGGGTCCGGATTCGACCTTGTAATACGTGAATGCTTTTTGGGAGCTAGCTTCCAATTTGATAGTTGAAGTGATCTCAAAAGGTCCCCAGTGGAGTCGCCATTATGTTATCGCTCAGGTTGTTCCCTTTGACTCCCAAGTGAATACGGCCGAGGTAACCACAGACCAAGCTTTGGAATGCCGGTCCTAGCCTACCAGCAGTCAGAGAGAGCTCTCTCTTTGGGATTTTAATGATCTTAGGCTAGCTATTGAGTACAAAGGGTTTTGTTTTTTGGTGAGGGGAGAATGGTCTCAAGCAGAGAGGCAGTGCATCGAGTGATGAATTTCAAACCATTGGGCATGGAGTCAGAGGAGCGGGACTGCTGGTGTGTTTTTCTTGGTTATGAGGGGGATACGGAGCATATAGCTGCTCATGAAACAAATTTTTTTTTGGGGTTTTTTGAAAGAGATGAAGCGGAGGCCAGGGATGGAAGGCAACTAAGAAATCTTTGATCCGACTGACCGAGGTGAGGTGGATAGATTCTACCTAGGAACAATTTAAGATTTTCCTAAATAACAATCATACGTGGGTGACAAAAAACTAATATGCTCCCTGAGGTATTCATATTAAAGCTTTAAGTCAAAATGAAAACATATAGTACGCTTGCAAAGAAAACTGTGTAAATTGTTGTAAGGCCAATTGTAGTTTACTCCTCCTTTCTGCAATCGAATAATAGATTTTATCTAGGGACAATTAAGATTTCCTAAATAATAATCGCTCATGGGTGACAAAGAGTTAATATGCTCCGTGAGGTATTCATATTAAAGCTCTGAGTCAAATTGCATAAAAAAGAACTTAGTGTAAATTGTTTGTAGGGCTAACTGTTGATTAATCCTCCTTTTTTTTTGCACTTGGAAGTAGATTTTATCTAGGGACAATTAAGTTTTCCTAAATAATAATCGCTCATGGGTGACAAAGAGTTAATATGCTCCGTGAGGTATTCATATTAAAGCTCTTGGTCAATTTGCAAAAAAAGAAAGACTTAGTGTAAATGGTTACAAGGCCAGTTGATTGATTAGTATTCCATTTCTGCAATCGTAAAATAGTGATAATGAAAGTAATATTTGAGAACTGATTTTATGTAGACAAATATTTTTTATTAGTCCATACGAGAGCATGAGAATTGAAAAGAAAGCGCAGTGGACAGCCCATTATCTGATCCTTTAAATGATCTTTGATCTCTCAGCCAACAAACTTTCAATATTGCAGCTCAAACCAGCTGGATTGGAAGCTTCAAGGAGATGAGGAGTACACAAACAAAATCATTACTTAGCATATCAGCATGATAGTGAAAAGCTCTGTCTAGTAGCTGAAAAAATTTCTTGTATAGATGCTAGAACATGGGTGGATTCACCGAGATAAGGGGCTGAGGGAAATCAACTTTCAATACCAGTTCAGAGGAAAACATAGAAAAAATAGCAGACCTTGAGCATAGAGTGAGGTACAGCAAATTCTATACTAATCTTTCTAGCTGCTAATTAGATGGCGATATGAACATATTATGAGCATAAAACATAAAGAAAAAAAACAGAGATGAGAGGCACTTATTGATTTATGTGACAGCCTCGGAATTCCGTAAGGCCCCTCTAAACACCAAGACACAGCACACAGTCCATTTCCAAGGAAAACTCCCGCAGTCTTTGATTAATGAATCATACTGGACATACAGGACTAATCTCTATCAGAGTTCATCGACCAATTTCTTACTTTTTTTCTCTCCCTTTAGGCTGACTATGGGGTGGTTTATATAGTGAAGGAATTACAGCATTCCTTTGAACAGGTGTCACGGGAAAAATATTAAACAAAATATCTCCCGATCATATCTGAAAAATATCTAAGAATTAATGCTTTTAACTCATCGCTAGGCTGGGAATTAATGCATATATATCTGAACAGAGCTGTGCTAAGGCAGCTGGCAGTTTTGGTTATGTGACTAAGTGTTGTGCTTTGAATACTCTGGTCCGCATCCTTCAGGCGGTTCTGCTACTTTTATGTGGCCTCTTTGTCGGTTTGCTGAAGTTGCTTTGTTGTCGTATCGGGCATTTACTTTCCTGCCAAACTACTTCAACTGTTCAATTGCCCCTGACTTATCTCCTGTGCTCATTCAATACAATGTCCAGGTGTATTGGTTTGGTTTATCTGGCTGTGACACAACAATTCCAGATCTCTTTTTAAAAAACAGAGCAGGCTTCCAGATTGCCCGCTTACACCAACAGTGATTTCCTGTGTGATGTGCGCATCATTTTATTTTTGCCTGAGATGATCTTGTTGTATGTTTCATTTTGCCTGAAGATAATCTGCGCATTTTTACTTTGCCTGAGTGTGCTTGCTGAATGGATGGTGATTGCCTGAGATGATCTGCGCATTTTTACTTTGCCTGAGTGCGCTTGCTGAATGGAAATTTGCTGAGTGATGTGCACATTTTTATTTTGCCTGAGTGTGCTTGCTGAATGGATGGTGATTGCCTGAGATGATCTGCGCATTTTTACTTTGCCTAAGTGTGCTTGCTGAATGGCAATTTACTGAGTGATGTGCACATTTTTATTTTGCCTGAGTGTGCTTGCTGAATGGATGGTGATTGCCTGAGATGATCTGCGCATTTTTTATCTTTGCCTGAGTGTGCTTGCTGAATGGCAATTTGCGGAGTGATGTGCACATTTTTATTTTGCCTGAGTGTGCTTGCTGAATGGATGGTGATTTCCTGAGATGATCTGCGCATTTTTACTTTGCCTGAGTGCGCTTGCTGAATGGAAATTTGCTGAGTGATGTGCGCATTTTTATTTTGCCTGAGTGTGCTTGCTGAATGGATGGTGATTGCCTGAGATGATCTGCGCATTTTTACTTTGCCTGAGTGCGCTTGCTGAATGGCAATTTGCTGAGTGATGTGCACATTTTTATTTTGCCTGAGTGTGCTTGCTGAATGGAAAAACATATTTCTTCTGCCTGTCGAGTTTCACGATGGCACTTGATCACACGGGTTGTTTCCTTTTTCCCATGCCTTGGTTCTCCTTTTGAGAGATCAGCCCATGTTATACCCCATAATACTGTACAAGGATCTTTTGATTGATCTATTTTTCTCTGGGCACGTGTTTGTGTTGGTTGTTTGCAGCAGCATGACTCGACGATTGTTGATTATAACAGTTCTTCCCTTTGGTAGGTTAAAATGGTCTTCATATGCATCTGATAAGGCAAACTTTCCACAGACTTTGAAAATGTCTATTTGACCAAATGAGGCACCACGCTCAGCAAGTTGTAGCAGAACCTGGCCTTCAGCTCGATATTTATCATAAGGTCGGAGAACATGGGCTCCATTAATTGCTCGAGGACTTGTTTGGATACACCATAACACTACCTACCCGGTGGATTTAAAGAACGCCAAACGATATCTTGGACTCAAATGTATCCATTTGGACAATTTGCGCGCCCTACTGAAATGTGATAATTCTTATTCCACTGAGTTCTCTGGTCAGACCATACAAAATTGAGTTTGTTTATAAACTTTCCATCGGAGAACGTAACATATGTAGATCTTGATACAGCTAATGCATGCTCTGTGTCTTTATGTTGCCCACATTTTGAATCACTGTATGAAAGTGAGTCAGCATTGTCAACCATAGATTGTCCTGGAGTAGTGCCTAAACGAGCAGCAAAGGTTGCCATGACAGGCATGGTAATTGGTGCTGTAAATCCAGTCAGCATTCCAAGTGCTGCTCCAGCCCCTGCCCCAGCTCCCACACCAGCATATGGTTTTCTTACCATTTTCTTCTCCAGTCCCTGCATTGCATCATAGCTGGGACTATAACCTTCATCTACAACTCGGTCTGTGAACCGCTCTGTTACTTGATGACCAATTTCTTTTGTTTTAAGACGTTCAAAGACCTCTTTCAGCATTATATCTGCAATCTCCTTCACCTCTGTCTTTGTGAGCTGTCTAAACACAATCATCTCATCTAGTTGATTCAGGAACTCAGGTCGAAAATATTGCTTCAGCTCTTTATTTACAAGACTTTTGATCCTTGTGTAGCTGCTGTCTTTCTCATCGTAATCAAGCTGGAAACCAATTCCATGGCCTCCCTTCTCAATCACCCTACTACCGACATTAGAAGTCATGATCAAAAGGGTGTTCTTGAAGTCCACAGTCCGTCCTTTACTATCTGTCAGTCTTCCATCTTCAAGAAATTGAAGCATCATATTGAAGACGTCTGGATGAGCCTTTTCAATTTCATCAAAGGGACCACCGTATATGGGCGTCTCCTAACAGCTTCAGTTAGTTTCCCTCCTTCAGTGTAGCCTACGTATCCTGGGGGTGAACCAATCAACTTGGAAACAGTGTGCCTTTCCATGAATTCACTCATATCTAGCCTTATCATTGCCTCCTCTGAACCAAAATAGTATGTCACACACTCCCTGATTTCAGCTGCTTCAGCAAAAACATCACAATTTTTTCCACGAAAGGCTTTGCAATGCTTCTTCATAGTGCATGCGTGTATTCATTTTCAAAAAGAACGCTTGCATTACCTTCATTATTTCCATGGATACATGAAGTGATAATGGAACCAAGTAACCATACAACATAACACCTGTAAAGAACTGTAAAATTCTAGCCATAAAAAAATTGTCCTTTTTAAATTGAGCAGACTCTATGCTATTCTTGCCATGTGCATCGTCAAGTCGCAAATATGTTTGGTTATGGTAGTCCTTGGACAGCAATATCGACAATGCACCACTGTAAACAAGTGACAATATGATAAGAGGTAATGGCTGGAATATAATCACTTTTTACAAACACTATCCTTCTGAACACATGGTTTGTTCATTTGGGTATAATCTTGTCCTCCACATGCAAACAGAGGGTGCTGGTGCCTTTTGCCAAGGTTGGGATACAAAACCCCAAAACTCCACTCAACATATATATATATATATATTTTAATGCACATGAACACAGTTATATACATAAACAGACCACTGATCACTTCCAAAGTCCCATTTCACAACAAAAACAGAACTAAATGTTGATAGCCCTTTGTAGTAGTAGCAGAAAAATGCCGAGCTAGTTATGGTTATATTTCAACCAATGGAGGGGATATGTATTTAGGGGGATCTCGTATAAAAAAAAAAATTTAGTATGGGGAGGGAAAAGATAACTGGGATTTAGATAATAAGTTAGAAGTCAATATGTAATTTGATTCAGAGAGCACTAAGGATAGGAATATTAGGCTTTTGAAGGGGAAAACAGGATCTTTTTAAGAGGATTAGGGGAAGTTAGTGAGTGTTTCGAGGGAAAAAGGGAAATTCAGACATGCCTCGCTTGAGCTCCTCCAATTTGAAATTGCCTTATGCTTGAGAGGCGAACGGATCACACACTTGAGAATAATGAAACGGATCCCCAGCCGTGTTTCTGCCACCATAACGTTACCTACCCGGCCTACTCTCCTAACATTTTTTCTTCTTTTGGCTTGGGTGCCTTTGAACTAGTACCCCCAGCCTTTCAGTCTTTCTTTCAGCTATCCTCCTATCTGAATCGAACCTTGTCTCTTCCGAGGCTCAGATTAAGCTGATGAGCACCCTGGTTTCTCTACCTATTTACCAATCCGCCAAGTTTTAAGTTTGTTTGGCCAAATATTCATCTCTATATTCTAAAGCAAGCAATTGAAACCCCGGGAAGCCAAGTTTAAACTGTTTGGCCTTCCCTTGACTGACAACTCTTCAAAATTTGAATGACTCATCTAAATGCAACTCTCTGAAATATGGAACCTTTGCAGTAAAAAAAGATGACATATTCGGCATGCAAACCGTCAATCATGAAATATGAACCCCTATTTGCAATAGGAGGCTAACACTAAGTTTATAGAATGGAGAATTAAGCATAGGGAAATGAATGGATTGTGTAAAGATTAATTTTACACAACAAATGTGGCTTCTTTTGACTAAGTCAACTCAGATGTCAACTTGGTTTTTAATAAGACTGGAGTGAACATGGACTTTTTGGGCAATTCCCAAGGTCCTTGAGGGGATGTTAGTGAATGATTTCTGAGGAAATGAAAGGGGACGTTAGTCATGCTTCCTTGTTGTACCACCAAACAACTGCCATGGCACCAATGCCATAAGTGAGATAAGTATTTCTTGACAAGACCACAAGTGATTACCAATCTGCTTCTGCAACCTCAAACTACCTATCCAACCTAATACACCTAACATTTTTTCTTCCTTTGCGTTGGGTGCACTTGAACTGGCAAACCCTGATTGTCCCTTTTTCTTTTGACTGCCCTCCTATCTAAATGTACCCTTATCTCTTCCAAGGGCCCAGATTAAGCAGTTGGGCTCCTTAAATTCTCTACCTAGCTAGCCATCTGCCAAGTTTGAACTGTTTGGACAGGTATTGCTTTCTCTATTCTACAACAACAATTTAAACATGGCATGGTCCAGATTGAACTGTTGGGCCATCCATCAAATGAAATGAGAAGAAGTACCTCCACATGGTAATCTTGCAAAAATAAGATAGCAGTGGCATTTTAACTAGCCACTGTCCTGGTCTTTGGTTTGGGGTTCATTTTCATTATTTTTTCTAACCAATTGATTTTCTTGCCTTTTGATTATTCTTTTCAGGCATACCCTCTTTTCATATTTTAATTTTCTTTGCCTGCATACAAAATATGGAACCTCTGCAGCATGCAGGGATGAACATATTTACCACTTCCACTGTCAAGCATGAAAAATGAAACCTATTGGTATAGGAATCTAACAATACCAATGAACACCCATGCACATTCATTATCAACAGCAATTATAAATGATGAACACAATTGCATAGTATAAAGGGAGGGGAAACTCCCTGAAAAATGAGTTTGCGTAACAATATATTATACAACTGTTTACAAAGCTTTACAAGTATACTTGGAAACCCCAAGTTTCATACTTAGCCAAATTTACAATCCAAGGCAAAACTCGGTTGCCTAGCTCGTCGGCACCTTCGCACGGTCGCCGCACGACTCACCAACGCTTCGTTCACCTTGTCGCACGATCGTGTTGTTTTCCCAACTCGGGCACGCCTCCAAGTCGCCACACATGGGCGCCTCCAACCGAGACACACCTCCGTACACAATCTCAACACTCCACCAAGTCACCGTGCACACTTGCATGACGAGCGAGCGCTCACCCGAGTCGCCAAGACACCCGTGCCAAGTCGTCGCAAAAACTGGGCGCTCCTCCGTTTCACCATCGGGCACCTTCGCACAAACCGAGCGCCACACCCATGCACGCCTCAACCGTCCGTCAGGCGCCACACACCCATGCACGCCCTCACCCAACCGCCAGGCGCTCCTACCCGCACCTTCGCACACAACCGCGTTGTCACCGTGCAGCCCTGCCCAAGAATGGGCGCATCTATAACCTGCGCCTTCCTCCTTAGAACTGTGCACTAGAACTGCACCTTAACTCCTTAGAGCGAAGATTGTTGAGAGATGGATGATGCTCCAAATGCCATTCACGCACTTGCATATATACCAAACGTGGGGTGAAGTCTGGCTGCCCAGCCAACTCGCCCAACGCCCACAGTCCATTGCAATCTCATCCAAAATGCATGTTGGCTCCTCATAATCATAGGTCGGCCTCCATATGTGTTAACACATGCTCCTATGCATATATACAAGCTCGCCCACTTCTCATATGCGCATAATACACCGCACACTCAAGAGAGAGCTTGCATATCATCCAACTGCAGTCGTTCAGCTCAACCGAACGCTGTTCGTTTAGCCTACCCGCACACACGCACTGTCCACCCGCGCGCCAGGAACTGCAGGTCGTTACATTGAGGGTTGCAAAGTCCTCCACTCTCAACGTACTAACAACGCTTCCTATTTTCATGATTTCCTTCAAAATAGTTGTATGTATATTTGCTGTAACTGACAAGTTTCATGGAGATGTGATAATGGCATTGATTTTTATGTCTGACAATTGTTTTCTTGATTTTCTTTAGAATAATTGTATGCCTATGTGTCGTCACTATCAAGGTTCTTCGAGATGTGATCTGTCGGCAAATAGACAACGACACGGAGGAGGAAGTCTTGGATATCCAGCAGAATGCGAAGATCGTGAGCGATGCCGATGACTATTACAGGGCAATATTGTTCGGGCACCGAAACTCGTGGAACGTAAGGAAAAATCACATGATGGACACGCTGACCTTCCTATTGGACTGGTGGCCCGGTGGTAAGGCGATCATGTGGGCTCACAAGACGCATGTCGGAGATTACAGGGCCACTAACTACCATGGTCAATTTAGGGGAGGTCAATCTGGGTGGCCTTCTCAGGCAGAAATGCGGGCAAGACACCGTGGCCCTCGTCGGCTTCGGCTCCTACCAGGGCTCTGTCATCGCTTCCGACAGATGGGGCAGCTCGGTCCAGAGCATGCCCATACCGCCTGCGCGGGAAAGGAGCTATGACGACATCTTTCACAGAGCGGCAGGCACGAGTGGTAATAACCATTTCTACGTGCTCGTTATCAAATTATCAAATTCCAAGGTATCGTGTATATATTCATCCTTTATTATGAAGGGATTTGAATTCAATAACTCTGCCCGCTGAATCAGTGGGTGTGTTCCACGATCTTGTGCGGGGAACTCGCACTGAGATCTCCGTAAGAACTTAATAATTTGGGATAGTCGTTATATTTCGTAATCGCGTAGCCTAACCAGCCAAAGGAATTGCCGGGAAAGTTATGGAAATTCTGGTTATATTTAAAGAAATATAAAATCTGATGGTGCTAAATTTATTTCCATTATTAAAAACACGATTCAAACAATGTTTCTACAAAAAGTTTGAAATTTTTTAACGTGGAATCCAGCCACTTTTATGTTCGGCCAATCCCTCCGCCTCTTTAGACGACTCCGCTAGTAATTTGCTAAACTCAAAACTTTCTTTCATGACTAATTTCAAATTCTTTATATTCCGTCAATAAATGACCTCTTATTTGATTGGCGGTTTAGGAAAGTACTCCAACCTTTAAAACATTTCTTATAATTTTATTCTCGTTACTGAATATAGTCAATTTCCTTTCCCTTTTTTAATTTAATTTTCAAACCCAAGGCCTCCATTAAAATAAGCAAAAATAAATTAAAAAAAATTATGTTTCATAAAATTGTTCTTTTAATGTTTTACTCCCATCAATGAGGTAAAGTGGAAAGCAAAATTATTGAACATGTAAAGTTGTTATGCAATTGTTTTATTTTCTCCAATGTAATATATCAATATTATTAGAAAAGTGTTAAAAAATCAATTAAAATATTACCGTTATATAATTATTGAATACAATTTTCATATTCTTATATTATATAATTTATATACAAAGTGTAAAATAAAATAAGTTTATTAAATATTAATAATATTTGAAAATTATAATATAATTTAGTCAAAATATAACAATTATAAGATATTAATTAAAACAATAATTATAAAGAATATTGAACATAATTATTGTCTACTATTTTCACATTAATATATGACACTATAGTCATTTTTAGGGAAATCTAACTATATAATTTCAAGTAAAATTGCAATTTTTGTTGTTTAAAATATATTTTTGAATGTATAAATGGATTCAAGACCATAAAAAACCCAAGGCACTTAAATTGGGTAGATTAAACAAATTAAACTCAAGTTTTTTAAAACCTCTAGTCTATAAGTTAGACCACACCTTTATTATAAGTTAGACCACACCTTTATTATGGGAGGTGCAAACCATTTATTTAATAAATTAATGTTACGAGAAAATTTCAATATAAACTAATAAAAATATAACAACCATACTATAATTAATTAAGATATATTGCACATAATACTCTTTAATGTAAATAATAATTAAACAAATTAATAGTAATAGAAATTTTTAATATAAATAAATTAAAACATAATGTTAAGAGTATTAACCATAATTAGAAGTTAAAAGTAATTATAACATAACAATTATCAAAGTTACTGAAAGCCATTCTCACACAACACTATTTATTAAAGAAAGTGTAAAAGAAATTTATTAAATAAATTAAAAATCACTAAATTTTTTTAACATAAATTAATTAAAGCATAACAACCATAAGATTACTAACTATAATTACAAGATTATCTTCCATATCAACACCAGAAATTTAAACTGTGTAATGTACTTTGGTGCAAAAAAATTTCTTAAAAAAAAACACATTTACATTGCTTCGTCGCTATATTACACTTAGCCATTTGTACTTCAAACAACAAGGTAAGTAATTACACTTATAAATATTCCTTGTGTGAGACCGTGGGTTAATTGTCAGATGGTGTGATGTTTGGCTAATAAGAAGTTTTCCTTTGGTTTTATGGTTTGATACATATAATGCATTATTGGTATTAAGCTTTCTCCCGTGATGACTCCTGATAATTAAATGTGGCAAACACTAGCCTTAGTTTGTGCTTTCCTCCACGTATTTTGATCCTCTTTGAAAGATCTAGAACCTATCCTAATCCTCTGCCATCTAGCAAATCTCGCATCGCAATTGTTGAACAACTCGACAGTGATGATTGTTGTGGTTGAAGATCAAGAACGAATGAAGAGTGGAGGGAGTTAGTGAGTAACTACCCTCTCCTCCCGAGCGTTGGTTGTGACTCATTTTCTACTGTCGTGACTACGAAAATCTGCTCTGCAACTTCTCCTAGGTTTTACACTATTACCTTTCAGCCTCCATACATGGTTGGTCATAGCTTGCTGAACTTCCCATCACTTATACTTATGTATTGGGGTTCGGTTTGCCAAGCTTTCTAGCATGAATCTCATGTTAAGCTCTCGACCCACCCCTTATTTTCTTTATACCGTTTGTTCTATTCTTTGTTTCAGGTCTATAACTAGTGACCTACTCTTAAATGTGCAGGTAATTCTTCGCTCATGACTCCTCCACTTTCAACAAGGGTTGAAATAGTCTCCGTCTTTTAGTGAGTTAATATTTGGTCTCTATGGCTAGCCAGGTTACCCTATTTTATAGTTCCTAATATAGGACACCTCAATGCATTGTTCTCTGGTTAGAGTTACTCTAGAGTTGCCTGATATTTTATTCCTTTGCATATAAAGGTTTTAATTCATTTGTGTCTTGGGTTTCTTCTTCTCTTTGGCAGATATAATTCTATTAACAACTGATTTCTTATTTTGACCTATTTCCCATGCGGGTAACCTTGCTTGAAGCATGCTATTTCTAAATTCACATTGTCTCTTGAATATTGTCTCTTACTGCATTTTCTCCCGTTCCTCCAGGTGTGCCGCTCTCTTGCCAAGACTATACACTTCGGTGACTTATGAAATTTTACAAACCTTTCGTTAAGGTCATATCTTTCAACATTTCGTTTTCAATTTCTTATTTGAAGAACCTTACTTAGACTATATTTCAGTTTACGAATCAACATAATGTAGGAATTTACACAGTAAGTTCCTCATATAGAAGACCAAAGGACACCGCTCACAAACAGATCACAGATCAATACGCCAGTATTCTTGACGTGGTTAAAACCCTCAAAAAGGGAAACAGTGCATGGCCTGAGCCAACGCGGCCACTTCAGACAATTTATTAATAAAAGAAAGAAATTTTACATAAGATTCTCTCATGAATGGTCACCCTACAAATGACCGTCCATGCTCTTTAAATAGAGATCATGGACCAATCAGGTATTAAGCCACAGATCAAGTCTTGGTAATACTGAGGAGAGAATGAACCATTGGATCACTTGATGTCTAGAACATATCGTGACCATCAGATTGAAGGTTACAAATGTACATAGTAAAGAAACGCATTTTACCTAACTTTACACTAGACCAAGTTATACTTAACTATTTCCTATGTGTCGGAATATCCTAACATCCCCCCTTAAGAACAACTTTCAATAGGATTGAAGGATGTACAAATATGACACAATAGGAGAAGGAAGGAGGCATTAGAGCCTATCCACCATTAGTGAAAAATTTCTGAACGCCGACCATAAATCAAAGTTTAGTAAACTTTGCTTCTGTGAGAGCCTTTTAAAGATGCCTACAAGTTGATCATCGGTTGAACAATATTGCACTTCAAGAACATGGTCATGAATGAGCTTTCTATTGAAGTGCATGTGTATTTCAATGTGTTTGATGCACTGATGTTGGACTGGATCTTTGTGTAGTTGAATGACACTTTGATTATCACACCAAAGTGTAGTGAGTTTCTGCTGCTGAAAGCCAAACTCTGACAAGATATGACGAAGCCACAGAGCTTCCTTACTAGCTTGTAAGTGCCATGATACTCTACTTCAATTGAAGAAAGAGAAATGGCACTTTGTTTCTTGCAAGACCATGTAATAAGTCGAGAACCAAGAGTGAAGAAATAACTTGCAGTAGACTTCTGATCATCAGGGTCACCAGCCCAATCGAAATCAGTGAAACCAACCAATATAGGAGATGCTTATGCACTGTAATGAATCCCAAATTGAACTGTACCTCGAACATAACGAAGTATTCTTTTAGCTACTTTCCAAGGCTTCCATCTTCTTAAAGCATTTGGATTCTAAGTGGCCATCTCAATTACAAAAGTGGCAATGTCTATCAGTCTTATTATGCTCACAAATAGATCACAGATCAATACACCATTATTTTTGACGTGGTTAAAACCCTCAAAGAGGGAAACAGTCCACGGCCTCGCGACCACTTCAGGAAATTTATTAATAAAATAAAGAAAATTTGCATAAGCTTCTCTCATGAACGGTCACCCTACAAATGACCCTCCATGCTCTTTAAATAGAGATCATGGAATAATCGGGTGTTAAGCCATGGATCAAGTGTCGATAATGCCGAGGAGAGAATGAACCTTCAAATCAATTCATTTCTAGAACATATTGTGACCGTCGGATTGAAGGTTACAAATGTAAAACACACTTTACCTAACTCTACACTAGACCAAGTTATACTTAACTATTTCCTATGTGTCAGAATATCCTAACACATAATATAGCTATGTTAGTTAAGTTAAGGTCTTCTCTACCCAAAAGTGGTTAATAGAGTTGGAGATATACCAAGAGGGTTTTTGAACAACAATACTAGTTTATTCTTGTAAAGTTCTTTTTTTGTATTTATGGACACAAGGTCAAATCCTTAATTTAATTTAATGGATTCACTTCCTTTGATTCACCATTATAGTGTTGTATTATTTCAAGTATGTAAACCTAGATTTGGTTTTGTCATATTGCATTAAGGGTTTTCAAACTCCTTCAATGAGAACCCAGAACTTTGTGTTAGTTGCAAGGTGCCATGCAAGAAAATATACATGTATTTATCTACTTCTTTAATTTTGTGGTTGTTTGCATAAATGAAATTGGTCATGTATGAAATATCAGTTCTTCTTCCTAATTGTTTCTGTAATTTATTTGGAATTTCCTATAACATATCTATGAGGAATTTCTCAGTTCGTTACCTTATTTCCTGTGTAGATTTACTCGACTATGCATTAGACTGTAGCACACATATAATATTATTATTAGTGTTATTTTCATTCTTTTACCATTTAGACTTAGAGGTATGAGAGACTATAGGATTGTCTATGGGTTGTTGGTTCCCCGGCTCAGCGCCATGACTAACCCAAGCTTCTTTGGCTAAGTTTTTTTTTTCTTGTGTTCCAGTTTCTTTACACGTCTTGGCTTTTGTTCCTTCTGTTTCCATACAAGTACTATGCCCTAAACTAATGCATAGGCTAAACAATCCACCTACAATACTCAATTTTCAACAACATTCGTACTAAAAGTTTTATCCATTTCTATTTTTCACAAACTCATACTCATAACTCACTTAAAAAATCATTAACTGACACTAATAACAAGGTATGCAGTTACTTATATGTAATCCTGTAGTGTAAACTACAAATTTCTGGGGACTAGGACATTCCTCCCAACCAACGAGTACTATTAATACCATTGGCATTGTCCCCATGCCAATTCTTATGCAGAAACAATCTCAGATTCAAACCTACACAAGTTTGTCCCAAGACCACCTGGTCCCAAGAAAATCCAGTTGAGGGTGCTTAATAATTCCCACTAGTCAACCAGCTCAAGAACTTAACTTCATAATGTTCTCTTTCCTCTACAGTGTCCTGTCAGAGGTTCATGAACAACGTTTTTTTTCCTCTCTAAATGTCTTCGGTCCGTCATACCCTATTGGCCTCCGTTTCCTTCTGAGAATTTTTTCTGTAGGAGAGAGGTTCAGTAGGAAACCGCCTGAGCCCATAACTATCTTCAACTATTTCTGAATAATAAATTCACTTTTACATCCTTTCCTCATGAAGTTGTAGCTATTTTTTTTAAAGAAGAAAAACATATTATGTAATTAATTTCAAACACTTACATTCACAATCGTAATCCAATCTTTGAAGTCTTTTGTCTAAATCTAGATTCATAGTAAAAAAAAGTAATTCCAAAGTTACTGTAATTACTGAGGGGTTTTACATCTCCCCCCTAAGGGAAATGCCATCCTCAGTGTTTTCTAGCCTCTAGAATAGGTTGTGATATGTGCATGAATTGTTCATCCTCTTAGGTAACCTCTTCCAGGCTAAAGTGTTTCCATTGCACTTTAACCTAGGTGATAACTCGCCTCCGCAATACTATTTCTCTTCGATCGAGAATATGTAGGGGTTCGACCAGAAATTCTCCATCCGGTTCGACCTACCTTCATGAATCAATTTGTTATTAAATCTCAATGTGGTTAACCAAATAGTTAAAAAAAAAATTTCCTTTTTTTTTTCTTTTTGTGTATCATGATTACTTGAATCTTCCAATGTATAATATGTCTACGGTCATGTATATATATATCTATATATTATATATATATATATATATATATATATATATATAAATATATATATATATTTTAAAAGACACATGAAACATGTTATGCATGCGTATATGGCTAGGTAAGGCCAACTAATAAGCCATCGGTCCAATCCGAGCAAGAATATGGAATGGGCCACAAAAATGAGGAGCTAACTTAGTGCAACCACTCCACCTCAAGGTGATTCGTTTGGGTTGAACCCCGACATAAATGTATTCCCCTACTTGGAATTCACGATAGGACCTCCGCTGGTCAGCATAACTTTTATGGTGATCTTTGGCAACCTTTAAGTTTATTCAAACCTTCTTCACTACAATTTCCATTTCCTTTAACATATCACTTCCTAAAATTAAATTGTCTTCGAGGTTATTCCAATTGATAGGTGTTTTACACTTACGTTCATATAACACCTCAAATGGAATTATTTTCAGGGAGGCATGATAATTGTTTTTGTATGAAAACTCCACCAAGTGTAGGTATTCTGCCCATTTCGTAGGTTGTTGCATCACACACATCCTAAGCATATCTTCCAACACCAGGTTTACTGGTTCAGTTTATCCTTATGTTTGAGGATGGTAAGCGATACTAAATTATACTTGAGTACCTAAATTAGTGAAGATATATCTCCAAAGGGTAGATGTAAAATTTACATCTCTATCTGAAATCACCATTTTGGGTATACCGTCTGAAGATCTCTCTCATAAAAATATCAGCAATTTGCACAACCTTATAGGTTGATTGAACTAGGATGAAATGAGAAATCTTACTTAACTTATCCACCACCACCATTATAGAGTCACTTTATTTTTTTGACCTTGGTAATCTATAATAAAATCTAACATTACTATTTCCCATTTCCGTTTGAGAATGGGCAGTGGGTGGAGCAGGTTCGCAGGATGCTCGTGTTCTGCCTTCACTTGTTGACATTCTAAACATTGCGCCAAGTATTGGGCCACCTATTTCTTTATACCTGGCCAAAAATAGTCCTTTCATAAAGCTGTAATCATTTTCTGGTAGCCAGGAAGTGAAATGTATGGATTTTTGTGATATTCATCAAGGATAAATATCTTAACAATTTGTTGATTAGGTACATAGATTTGATTTTTGTAACTCAACAAATTCTCACTATTGATATCATAGCCCAACCTCCTCCCAAGACTAATTTCCTGTTTAGCTTGTTGCCACAAGAAATGGTATTCGGGGTCTTTTAAGGTAGTCTCTCTAATTTGATTCAAAAAATCAAATTTTAATTGAATAAAGGTGATTTCATAAATACAATTCAACCTCCTTCTTAATGTGTCTACAACTCGGTTCTCTTTTCCTTTTAAATGCTTAATATCAAAGTTGAACTTGTTTAGAAAGGCTTTCCATCTTTCCCGATGAGCGTTTAGGTTTGGTTGCTTAAAAAAATTCGTTAGGCTATTATGATCGGTCATCAGGATAAACCTTTTTCCTAGCAAATAATTTTGCCAAACCTTCATAACATGGACTACTGTTTTTAGTTCCAAATTGTAGCTTGAATAACGTTTTTCATGCTCTTTCAACTTGCGGAACTCATAGGATACTATTTGGATTTCTTGCATTATCACACCACCCACCCCCGCCTGGCATGCATCAGTGCATACCATAAACTCTTTGCCTGAGTCTATTATCCTTAAAATAGGTGCAGTGGTCAGCAAGTTTTTTAAATCATCAAACCTTTGTTGACATTTTATAACTCAATTGAAAACTTTTCCTTTCTTCTGTAGGGATGTTAATGGGTAGGCTACTCTGGAAAATCCCTCTATAAAATGTTGATAATAACCAACTATCCCCACAAAAGAATGAAGATCCACAACATTTTTGGGGATATGCCACTCCATAGTTTTATGCTTCTCTGGGTCCACCGCTATGCTTTCTCATGTGAACATGTCCTATATATTGCATTTTTTCATTGTAAAATTCACATTTATTGTATTTAGCATACAATTGATGCTCCCGCAAGGTTTGTAGTACAATCCGTAATTGTTTTATGCTACTCCATATTTTTAGAATAAATTAGAATATCCTCAATAAAAATCAACACAATTTTGTCAAGATAAGGATGAAATATCCCATTCATAAGACTCATGAATGTAGATGGGGCATTGGTTACCCAAATGGTAAAACTACAAACTCATAATGGCTATAGCGAGTTCTGAACGTTGTCTTACAAATGTCTTCATCCTTATTCTAATATGATGGTACCCAAATTGTCGATCAATTTTTGAGAATACCGTAGCCCCCTTAACTTGATCAAATAAGTCATCAATCCTTAGAAGTGGGTATTTATTCTTAACAGACAATTTATTTAACTTTCGATAACCAATACATAATATTAAAGTGTCGTCCTTCTTCTTAATGAAAAGAAACGAGGCTCCCCATGGTGATATGTTGGGGCGTATGTAGTTCTTATCCAATAACTCTTGTAATTGAATTTTTAGTTATGTTAACTCTGGTATACTCATTATGTAAGGTTCCTTAGACATTGGGGCAACTCCTTGAATCAATTCAATCGTAAAATCTATATTTCTTTTTGGTGGTAATCCAAGTATTTCCTTTGGAAACACATTTGAAAATTCTTGAATATTGGTAGGTTTTCCAAGGTTGTTGTTTTTTCCTTAGAATTAGCATATCCTACCTACATCGCGTATATTTGGAAAAATTTTCATATACACTTTCCCAATTGGGAGGCAGTGATTGGTCATAATTGGATGGGTCTCTGGATCCCTTGTACTTCACATCTAGCACCAACTACGTTCAAGAAACTAGAAGTCTTTTCTTTACAATTTACAAGAAACCAGTGAGCCTCCAACTAGTCCATACCGATTAAGACATCATAAGATCATAGGGGAAAAACATTCAAATTTACCTTTATACATTGTTCGACCAACTTAATCAAATAATTTTCTACTTTAGCCACCACCCGTATTTTTTCCCCTGTAGCTAATTGGACCAACCATGGTTTCTTAAATTTGTGCACTTGTAAATCACACATATCTACCACCTTAGGACTTATGTAACTTAAACTAGCTCCGGGGTATATCAAAATATAAATAGTATGTTTGAAGAGCTTACCTTCAAATTTGATCATGATGGGTTGATATTTTGCCGGATGATCCTCCAACTCGACATTGATTTTTTGTATGCTCTTCACCACTTCTCCCACTATTGAAGCTTCCTGTATATTGGTCATAGGTTCAAGCCTTACAAGATAGGGGAACTTATTGAAATAATGTGGCCCTCCACAACCCCATCACTGTAGGGGTGGTTTTTGTAATTGACTGCTTTCAAATATGGTGGATTGTTCTACTATTTTCGATTCATTCTGTAATCAGGGTTTCTACTGCTCCTTCTCCAACGAATTCCCCTGTTGTCCCTTATGAGAATTCCTGAAACTTTCCTTTTTTGTTATTTTTTCTATTCTTCACATTTTTCTTCCCCTTCTTAATTTCCTAGGTTTTACCGTTATCTTTCTTCTACATCTGTTGATAACAAATTCGAGCTTTACTTACCACATCATCCATACTTTTTGGATTATCGAATTCTAGTCGTTCCTTCATGTGATTTGGTAAATTTCTAATGAATCTTTTGTTGATTTTTGATAGCTTGGGAGGTACTCCAAGCCCTAGGGTTCGGGGTTTGGAGGTTGGAGCACCACAATGGGTCATTATGGGCTTGGAACCCAAGGTTGGGTATTTTTACCCAAAGGCATTGGGTCAAAACGATGAGGCATTTGAGCATGGGATGATTTGAGGTGATAGAGGATGTCGAGGCAAATCCAACGCATTGAGAATCACTCGAATTGGAGTTCTAGATCACAAGATAATAGTTTTTGAATGTCACTATTGGGTTTTGCACAAGTCAGCCTAGTTAAGGAAGGCTTGTTGACAATTGACAAGCCCTCTTGTTGCAATTCGTTAGAGCCATCATATTGGATATAAATATGAGGTGATTGAATCTAATTTGAGGTATCCAAGCGCAAACAAGTCAAGAATATCTTCTCTATTTTGAGCCATAGATAAAGGAGAAAGCATAGTGAGGTAGAAGGAGTCATTGAGGGTTGTTTAAGGGCCTTTTATCTCTACAATGTAGGCCGAGTTCACTTGAGAGGAGGACAAGTTAGTTAGGAGGAGATCTTGACAATGTAGGTGCATTTTTAGAGCTGTGTTTTGTCACATGTATGGGCCACAGGTTTTTCTGAAGAAATAATAGATGACAACCCTTCTTTATGGAGACCAAGTAGTGAAGTGACCTCATTTGGCTAGGCCGCAGTCAAGGGGAGGAATGATGAAGTGTTTTTGGCCAAATTTGGAGCATTACCCAGGAGGTAGTAACAGAGTTTGGGACTTTGTAAAATCCCTAACTAGGATTGTCATCTTAAATTTAAAATGCATAGAACCTGTGGTCTAGAAGGGGTATGATTGGTCCTTTCTTATTGGCAGTTTTTTCTAAGTGGATGAAATATTTTTGTAGCCTGTAGGAGCCATGTATTTGGGCTTGACTTGGTGGTTAGAAGCCTAAAATAGGAGCATATTCTATAGTGGATTATTGACAGAGGTATTGGGCATCATTGGACTGTTGGAAGGTGACCTGTTGGTGTTCAAGAGTATCCCTAGGAGTAGCAGACAAGAAGGAAATTTACAATTGTGCATTGGGTAAAGGATTGAGCCTAATGTGTATCTCTTTGATGGATGAAATAAGCTACTAGATTGGCAGATGGGAGATTAGGTGTTGGCCAGCCTAGAGGAGAAGATTGGATCAACGCGTGTTCATTGTAGCAGAAGTGTCTTGCAGCAGTGATAGGTGGCCACCCTCTTGGATTCTCTATGTGTTGTTTCTTGATGGACTAAGGGGCATCTAGAAAGAAAAATGGAAGTGAAGGACCAACAAGATGAGATACGACACAGAGGTTGTGATTGTGCACTAGAGCAGCGAGATTGCCATTGTATCTTGTATTCTTGTACTTGTGGATATTTGAGGGCCATTATCCCTTGTAAGGGAACCCTAGATTTTTGTGTCATATGTTAATTAATATAAAGAAATTGGGTTACATATACTATTTTTAATGTTCCTATTGTGCATGTGATTGATTTGCTACATTATATTGTTTTGTTGCACTAAGTAGCTTTGTTGAGATTCTTGGTTTAGTAGCATCAAATATTTTAATATTCTATCCTAGTACTAGGGCCGTGGAAATTCAACATGGTATAAAAACGTGTATGAGATACTTTGAGAGACTATGAATCAGAGTGTGCATAAGTGAAGCACAACTTAAGAGGCAGTTGGTCACATTGTAGGTGAAGGGTTCACTACAATGTCAAAGTTGCAAGTTGGTCTCTGGTATGAGACAGGTTGGAAGGGTTGTCCAACTATAGTCCTTGGAAGGAAAGGATACAGTTGCTATTGCAGGTCAACAGGATTTGGTAGTTTGTCGAGAAAGAGATTAAGAATACAACTGACCCTAGGGAGCTGGAAGTGTATGAGGAATTGGATACAAGGGTGAGATTGATCATCCTTGATGGTGTGAAGGATCCCCTAATACCTCATTTGTCTAGGAAAAACATTGCACATGAGATGTGGATGGCTCTTCAGAATTTGTTCCAAGATAAGAAAGAGAATTGGGTATTGGTATTGGAGGATAAGTTGAATTCCACCAAGATGATATATAGTGAAGGAGTTACTTCGTATCTTACGAGATTGTCTCAGGTCATAGATGAGCTTGCTTTCATTAGTGTGACTATTTTAGATTATGATATGGTGAGGATTGCTTTGAAAGGGTTCACTGAGGAATGAAAGCCCTTCATCAAGGGGATCATTTTCAAATAGAAGTTTCCAGATTGGAATAGGCTATGGGATGACTTCATTTAGGAAGATTTGTAAGATGAGAATCTTCATCCAAAGAAGAAGGCTTTATATGATGGTGTGGCACTTGAAGCATGAATGAAGGGTAAACCGAAGAAGAACTTGAGTAAACTAAGTGTTTCAACTATAGCGCAATGGGTCAATTCACATCAAGATGACCGATGAAGAAGAAGATGTGGGATGATGACAAGAATAAAGGGAAGTAGGTGAATGGTGTTGCCACCTCTGCTGAGATAGATCCTATCACCAGGAGGTTGGAGGAGGAGGACTTTGCTATGATCTCTCATTTATCGCAGGGTACTATCAATGAGGATGGATGGTACGTGGATAATGGTTCATCGAAACATATGACAGGGTCATATGAGGTTTTTGAGACTCTAGTTGAGTGGGACTTGAAATTTCACATGGTGTTGGGCGACAAGAGTGAAGGAGGTCAGAGAATCAGGAGTTGTACCATTCAGGATGGAGTCATGATGAGTAATGTAGGTCCAGGATGTACTATTTTCACCAGGACTTAGAAATAGCGTGATACTTGTCTTAGTGATCGAGAAGAAGGGGTTTAAGGTCTTATTCTAGGATGGGAAGGCAAGACTCAAGCCCAAAGGGTATAGCTCCGCATGTATTATGATTGGACTTAGAGAACATAGTCTATACAGGCTGATGGGAAATCCTATAGATCATGGGAAGAAGAAGAAGGAGGACCAGGTGTAGGTTCTACAGAATCAGGTACAGATGCAGGCTTCAAAGGTGAAGGTATAGGCTGTAGAGAAGAAGGTCTAGGTTCTAGAGGCTTAGAGGGAGTCACATTCTAGAGAGATTTTGTAGGTTCAGAGGGAGAATAAATCATGGAGAGAGTGGAATACATTCCAGGAGAAGAATAAGAAGCATGATGCTTCCAGTGACAATGACACTTCCAAGAGAGGTGTAGTTCACACTACAAGGATTTCTATAGTTATGAGTGCCAAGAGTTGGGCGAGTGTTGTGAGTAGTGATCATGATGATGAGTTACCTCCTAGTCTTGGAAGTACCTCCCTTGCTAAGAGGGAGTGTTGATTTTTGATAGCTTGGGAGGTACTCCAAGCCCTAGGTTTGGAGTTTTCGAGGTTGGAGGACCATAATGAGTCATTGTGTGCTTGGAACCTAAGGTTGGGGATTTTTACAGAAAGGATTTGGGTCAAAACAATGAGGAATTTGAGCATGGGGTGATTTTAGGTCATAGAGGATGTCGAGGCAAATCCAATGCATCGAGAATCACTCGACTCGAAGCTCTAGATCATAAGATAATAATTTTTGAATGTGACTGTTGGGTTTTGAATAAGTCAGCCTAGTTGAGGAAGGCTTTTTAACAGTTGGAAATACCTGTTATCACAATTCGTTGGAACCCTCATATTGGATATAAATATGAGGTGATTGAATCTCATTTAAGGCATCCAAGTGCAAACAAGTCACAAAGATCTTCTCTGTTTTGGGCCGCATATCAAGGAGCAAGCACTATGAGGTAGAAGGAGCCATTGAGGGTTGTTTAAGCATTTTTTTATCTCTATAGTTCAGGTCGAGTTCACTTGAGAGGAGGCCAAGTTAGTTAGGAAGCGATCTAGGCAGAGTAGGTGCATTTTTAGAGCTATGTTTTTTCACAGGTATGGGCCATAGAATTTTCTGAAGAAACAACAGGTGACAAACCTTGTTTTTTTGGAGACCAAGTACTGGATTACCCTCATTTGGCTAGGCTGCAGTTAAGGAGAGGAACATCAAAGTGTTTGGGGGCCAGATTTGGAGCATTACATAGGAGGTAGCAGCAGAGTTTGGGACTGTGGTAAATCCTTAACGAGGACTGTCATCTAAGAGTTAAAATGCACAGAACCGTGGTCAAGAAGGGGTATGATTGGTCCTTTCTTGTTGACAATGTTTTCTAAGTGGATGAAATATTTTTGTAGCTTGTAGAAGCCATGTGTTTCTGCTCAACTTGGTGGTTAGAATCTTAATCTAGGAGCATATTCTACAGTGGATTATTGACAGAGGTATTGGAAATCATTGGATTGTTGGAGGGAAACATTTTGGTGTTCAAGAGTAGCCCTAGGAGTAGTAGACAAGAAGGACATTGAAAATTGTGTGTTGCGTGAAGGATTTAGCCTAATGTGTACCTCTTTGATGGACGAAAGAAGATACTAGAGGAGCTTGTGTTCATTATAGTAGAAGTGACTTGCAACAATGATAAGTGGTAGCCCTCCTGGAGTCTCTATGTGTTGTTTCTTAATGGACTAAGGGTAAACTAGAAAGAAGAATGGAAGAGAAGGATTGGCAGGACAAGATATGACATAGAGGTTGTGATTGTGCACTAGAGGAGTGAGATTTTCATTGTATCTTTATTCTTGTACTTATGGTTATTTGAGGGCCATTATCCCTTGTATGTGAGCCCTAAACTGTTGTATTATATGTTGATAATATAACAAAGTTGGGCTACATATACTATTTTTATTGTTCTTATTGCGCACGTGATTGATTTACTGCATTATATTGTTATGATGTGCTAAGTAACTTTGTTGAGATTCTTGGTTTGGTAGTGTCAGAGGTTTTAAGATTCTATCTTAGCACCAGGGTCGTGGAAATTCAACATATTTGAACTTTATCTTTTTCTTTGCATATATATCACACATACTGTAACAAGGAGGTGAAATTAGTCATGTATTCATCCATGGTTAACTAACCTAACTGCAAATCATGGAACTCTTTTGCCTTATGATTGTAAAATTGTTCAATTGTGTTATATTCTTTCCACGACTAGCCCACGTAGTTAACTGGGGGTTGGGGGGGGGGAGTCATAGGGGGTTTGAGGTGTATCCGCAAGCCCACTTTATGCCTGGAAAATTTTGGTTTTGGACCCTATGTTAGGTTGGGCGAACCCACCTATGGTTTTGTGCATGATTTTTGCACATGTTTTTTGGACGCGATGGTTTTCAGTCCATAGTATTGGACACGATGGTTTTCAGTCCATGGTATTGGATGCTTTGGCATGTATAAATATGTATTATAACATTGAAAGGAACATAATGAAAAATCAAGTTGGTAGTCTGAGTTTTGGGACCCAGGGGAAATCTCTCTGTATATGTGTTTATGTGTTATGCTCTCGCATTGTTTATTTTATATGTTTTAGAATTCGTATGCAGGTAGTTTCTATACGAGGTTGAAACCTACATTCGGTATCAGAGTAGTTTTGGCTTCAAGGGGACACCTTTGTTGCTGAGGGGTTTCACTCGGGCCTTTGGTAGACCCTGTTCAATGGGAGATCTGTGAGATCGTTTCTGGTGGTGAAATAAGATGGCGAGCAGTGGAAAGATAGAGATCGAGAAATTTAATGGTCAAAGTTTTGAGTTGTAGAAACTCAAGATGGAGGATCTGTTGGTGGATAAAGATCAGCGGATCGAGTAGATTTGGGTACTAAACCAACGGGAGTGTCCGATGAAGAATGGAAGAAGTTGGATCAGAAGGAAAAGAGCACAATACGATTGTGTGTCTCAGATTCAATATTACTAAATGTATCAGGGGAAGCTATGGTGAAGGCTTTGTGGGATAAGTTAAGGACTTCTACCAATCTAAGTCTCTGGTGAATAAACTATTCCTGTGGAAAAAGTTGTATAACCTGAAGATGAAAGATGGAGACTCGGTGACCGAGCATCTAAACGCATTTAATACCGTGGTAAGTCAATTAACATCTGTTGATATTAAAATTTTAGATGAAGATAAGTGCATCAATTTGTTGTGTTCTCTACCATATTCGTGGGATAGTCTGGTTATTGCAATAAGTAGCAATGCAACTGCCTTGCATTTTGATGAAATAGTCTCATCCTTGCTGACAGAGGAGATAAGATGGAGAAATATGGAGAGCCAGGATGGTGATGCCTTGTTTGTACGAGGACGGCCCTTGATCAGAAACAAAAATAAGTCATCGAGTGGGAGATCTAAATCTAGAGGGAGATCTAAATCTCTAGGAAAACCTGTAAAGGTGGTGTGCTGGAAATGCGAAAACCACTTCAAAAGGGACTGTAAATCTAAATCTGCTGATAAAGGAAAGGGATCTGATGATGCTCCTTCTGTAAAGGTGAAAACCACTTCAGATGAAGGTGGGGGTGTGTACTTGGCTTCTTCAAGTACACATGTAGGTAATGAGGCATGGTTGATTGACTCAGGTGCATCCTTTCACTTCACTCCCCATAGAGAGTGGTTCTGCAAGTATGAGAAATATGATGGTGGTGATGTCTCCATGGGGGATGACAGGAAGGCTAGAATCGTTGATCGTGGAAAAGTAAAGTTGAAGTTGCAAGGTGAAAGGGTTAGAACACTTCCTAGTGTTCTACATATTCCTGCATTGGCCAGAAATCTGATTTCTGTAAGCAAGTTGGATGATGCAGGTGTAAAAACAGTGTTCAATAAGGTTACTTGCAAGATGGTTCGGGGAGTACTGGTATTGATGGGGGGAGTTCGAACTGGAACTCTGTACAAGCTGCAAGGTAGCACTGTTGTTGATGGGTGCAACAATTCTGTGGTTCCTGAAAGTGGAGCAGAAAATCTAGTGGTCTCTAGAGAAAACACCATGCTGTGGCATCAAAGGCTTGGACATATTGGAGAGAAGGGCCTTCGAATACTTCATGGTAAAGGTATGGTAGAAGGTATGAGTAATAGCTCTCTGGATTTTGATTTCTGTGAAAATTGTGTATATGGGAAGCAAAATCGGGTGGGTTTTCCCTATGGTGGTAAGAGGGTGAAACAGATATTAGAGCTTTTGCACAATGATGTGTTTGGACCTGTGAAGGTTCCATCATTGGGTAAGTCTGTGTACTATGTATCATTTATAGATGACTTCTCTAGGAATACATGGATATATTTTCTTAAGAAGAAATTTGAAGTCTTTGACAGATTTAATGAATTTAAGGTTATGGTGGAAAACCAAACAGAGAAGAAAATAAAGGCGCTGAGGACAAATAACGGTGGAGAGTTTTGCAGTAAGGAATTTGAAGAATTCTGTAAGAAGTGTGGTATAGCATGACAGAGGAATACTCCATATACACCTCAGTAAAATGGAGCTGTAGAAGGAATGAATAAGATGTTGATGGAAAGGGAAAGAAGCATGCTTAGAGGTGCCGGGTTAGGACAAGAATTTTGGGTAGAGGCAGTGGATACTGCATGTTACCTGGTCAACAAGTCACCTTCATCAGCGTTGGAGGATAAGACTACACAAGAGGTATGGACTGGTAAGAAACACTCTCTTTCACATCTGAGGGTATTTGGATGTGATGCATATGTACATGTTCCAAAGGAGAAATGAACCAAGTTGGATAGTAAGTCTGAAAATTGCATCTTTATTGGGTATAAGGATGGTTTAAAGGGTTATAAGCTTTGGAACCCAATCACATGGAAGGTTGTGTACAACCGAGATGTGGTGTTCAGAGAGGTAAAAGATGTTATTAAACATGAAGTCCAAACAAAGGAACCTGAGAAGATAGAGTTTGAGCTTAAGGAGGAAGAATCAAAAGATGAAGGGCCACAAACTCCGGGCGTGAGAAGATCAGTCCAAGAAAGAAGGAAGCCAGAAAGGTATAGTCCATCTGCTTTCTATACAAATTTTGCTTTATCTATTACTGACGATGATCCTAGAACTGTGAAGGAAGCAGTAGATTCAGAGGATGGCAAACTATGGAAAGAGGCCATGGTTGATGAAATGGCATCTTTGCACAAAAATGAGGCTTGGGATTTGGGGGAGTTGTCGGCTGAAAGGAAACCCATTGGAAGCAAATGGGTGTTTAGGAAGAAGACAAATACAGAAGGAAAGGTGGAGAAATACAAAGCTCGGTTGGTAGTAAAAGGTTATTCCTAGGTGTCGGGAATTAATTTTGGTGATATTTTTTCTCCTGTTGCCAAGGTAACTTCTATTATATTACTTTTATCTATTGTTGCTGCTTTTGATTTTGAGGTAGAACAGATGGATGTGAAGACAAAATTTCTTCACAGGGATCTGGAAGAGGAAATATACATGAAGCAACCTGAAGGCTTTACGGTGAAGGGTAAGAAAGAACTGGTATGCAAGTTAAAGAAGTCTTTGTATGGGTTAAAATAGTCACCAAGGATGTGGTCTCAGAAATTTGATACATTTATACGGGGACTTGGCTTCACCAAAAGAAAAGCAGATCACTGTGTGTATTTTAAATTAATTGGTAACCATGTTATTTATCTAGTCTTGTATGTGGATGATATGTTGCTGGTTGGAAATGACAAAAGAAATTATCCAGGCTTTGAAGACCCAATTGTCCTCCAAATTTGACATCAAAGATCTCGGTGTTGCAAACTATATTTTCGGCATGGAAATTAAAAGAGATCGGGCAAAGAGGAAGCTCTGGTTAAACCAGAGGAAATATGTCGAGACAATACTGCAGAGGTTTAATATGCAGGATAGTAAACCGGTGAAGGTCCCTATTCCTGTAGGTGTGAGGTTATCTAATGAACAGTGTCCCAAGACACAAGAAGAGGAAGAGGACATGTTCCGTGTTCCATATGCAAGTGCAGTTGGTAGCTTGATGTATGCAATGGTCTGTACTAGACCAGACATTGTACATGCAGTGGGAATATTGAGCAGGTTTATGTCAAAACCAGGGACGGAGCACTGGACAACAGTGAAGCGGGTTTTCAGGTATTTGCGTGGCACTAGTGATTATGGTTTGTGCTACCAAGGAAGACCAGGATTGGACAGAGTGTTGGATTTCCGTGGCTTTGTTGATGCAGACTGGGCTGGAGATCTGGATCAGAGAAGATCTACAAGTGGGTATGTGTTTAACCTATTTGGAGGTGCAGTCAGTTGGATGAGTAAGAAACAATCTGTAGTGGCACTATCAACTACAGAGGCAGAATACATGGCAGCCACTCATGCAAGCAAGGAAGCAATTTGGTTGCAGAGATTGTGTTCAAGTATGTGGTTAGTACAGGGAGCTATAAAGATATACTGTGACAGCCAAAGTGCAATTTTCTTGGCAAAGAACCCCACATATCATCCAAAGACAAAGCATGTTGATGTTCAGTATCACTTTGTGAGGGATATGATAGAAGACAAAAAGGTGTTGCTGGTAAAGGTGGACACTTTGAAGAATACTACAGATACATTGACAAAATCTGTGAGCTCTGAGAAGTTCTCTTGGTGTAGAGAGACAATGGGCATTTTAGGGCTAGGAAAATGATTGAGCTCTCTTGTGGCCCCCTATGGAAAGAAAACAACAAGTGGGAGAATCTTGGGTTGTGTTATATTCTTTCCATGTAGTTAACAGGGGGTTTCAAGGGCACTCGTAACCCCAGTTTATGGGGTTCGGGGCAATGCCCTGGAAAATTTTGGTTTTAGACCCTATGTTAGGTTGGGCGGACCCACCTATGGTTTTGTGCATGATTTTTGCACATGTTTTTTGGACGCAATGATTGTTGGTCCATGGTATTGGATGTGATGGTTTTCGGTCCATGGTATTAGACGTGATGGTTTTCGGTCCATGGTATTGGATGCTTCAGCATGTATAAATCTGTATTGTAACATTGAAAGGAACATAATGAAAAATCAAGATGGTACTCCCAGTTTTGGGATCCAGGGGAAAATCTCTGTGTATATGTGTTTTATGTGTTATGATCTCGCATTGTTTATTTTCTATGTTTTAGAATTCGTATGCAGGTAATTTCTATACGAGGTTAAAACCTACAGGGGAGAGGTAGTACATTGCATAGGTAGATCACAAGGCAATCTCTCTATCAAGAAATACGTGCATATATATTGCCTGAGTCATCCAGAAAAGGTTGGAAGTCAAATTCCAATCAAGCATGTGGAGAGTTTATCACTAAGGATCATCCTGTTCACTATAGCCAAAGTGAAGGGATCAACTTCCTTGCACCAGGCTTCATGGCTAGCCATGAGCTTGGCTATAGACTGTCTCACCACCACATTTGACTAGTGTACTCCTCTTCTCGCCAACCTGAAGAGCCAACTTTCTTCTATCAAGAAGGGGCAAACCAAAAACTTCAGGTATGGAACTATTTTGTGCTCTTTCTTCTTTGAGAGGGTCCCAACACTCCGTCCTAGAGTATCAATTTTGATCAGCAACCCACGAGATCCACGAATGGGTAGGTGGGTTGACTTGATGAAATGACTAGGAGGCAGGGACGTTCCATGGACTACTTTCGACGATGACTTCTTCTCCTAGTGGGAGCAGTAGATCATTGTTGTAGACGACTACCCTTATGTTGGGTTGGACTTCCGAGGAGATCCAGATCTAGCTTTGCCACAAACCGCAGAATGGGGCGATATAGGTAAGTGTTTTTTTGATTTTATGATGTTTATGATTTTTCAAATATAAAAATGAATTTTGAAAAATACTTTTGATAGGATTCAAATGACTAATATGATGATCATGTTCTAGATATTGGGCTAGTGCGACCAGATGGGTTCCCACAGCATGAATGTCGCAGCCAAGGAGCCAAAGAGGTAGCTATAGACACAGAGCGACTTCTATACATAGTTTAGCAGCACTTAGTGAGACTAACTCACCGAGAACCAATGGAGGTTGTAGAGGATTTCCCTATGTACATGCAGCGTCATGTGGTTAGCATGCCACAAGACTGGGTTCGCACTCTTAGGCGTGTCGCCAAACCATTAGTGGCAAACTTACTGCTCATCCTAAGCTGAGGCATTAGATGTACTAGACTTGATCATGGGCATTTGAGTCCCAATTTTTGTATATTATTTTGGACACACTTATGTACACTCGAGATATTTTATGATATATATATTATATTATAATATATATATATATATATATATATATATATTTATATATATATATATATATATATATATATATGATATATATACAGTTCGACTTTTTGATGCTTGATTTTATTGTGATGAATGAATGATGTGCCAGTCTAATGCTTGATTAGTGATAGAATCAACTAACCAATTATGAGATCTTGGAATGTGCAAATAATTAATTTAAGTAAATGATCTTTACGACAACCTCACCCTTAAATATTGGCAATATAAACATGGATCCCTTACCTGATAAATGTTATTCAATTGTGACACTATCAATTATGAATCAAGATAGACTACCAATGAATCGATTTCATAAGAAATTGCTTCGGATAGTAAATTAGTGACGGTAGTATACTCATCCATATTATTTTAAGTGGGCCCAACGCATACTCCCCTTGACACCATCAACTGACCAGTTGGATAGTAGATTACCCAAGCTACGGAAGTGAGGTTCCAAGTGTGCCGACTAGCACCATCAACAAATCAAAAATAGACCAAGTCATCCATCAACACTTGCCACAGCAGACCAAAAGTGTCGATATCAAAAAATCATGATGAGATATATACAAACATATAAAATGTATAAAGAAGCCATTTCCTAGCTACTACTTAAGCAAAGTACTTCTTGAGGTAGAGCCCATTTCAAGGCTCTGCCAATCTATTTCCTTCAAAATCGATTAACTCATATGACCCTTTTTCTAAAACTTGTTTAATTATAAAGGGACCATACCACATAGGCTTGAACTTGCTTGCCCCCAGGGTGTCCTTATCTTGGTCATAGACCATGACAAGGTCGCCTTTAGAAAAGACTCGAGGATGGACAGCTTTATCGTACTAAGTTTTAACCCTTTTCTTATGAGCCTCATTGATTGTGGCAGCATCTCGACGTTGCTCATCGAGATGTTCCAATTCAAGGAGGAATTCTTCGAGACTAGAGGTCTCTGGAAGCAGCTCAATAGCTAACTTAAGAGATGGAATTTCACATTCAACAGGAAAGAAAGATTCCATCCCATAAACTAACTGAAAAAGTGTAAAACATGTAGTAGCCTTTACGGAGGCTCGGTATGCCCAAAGAGCCAGATACAACATAAGATGCCAATTGGACCGATTTTTGTCGATCATCCTTTGCAGGATCGTCTTAAGGGTTTTGTTCACTGCCTCAACATGTCCATTGGCCTGAGGATAATAGAGAGAGGAGTGCTCCTGTTGGAAACCCAATTTAAGAGCCAATTTAGACATTATTTGGTTCTGGAAATGACTGCCATGGTTAGTGACAATCTCTCTCTGGATACCGAACCTTGAGATAATTTGATTAAAAAGGAACAATGTTGCTATTGCACTATTGTTTTTATAAGTGGGCATGGCCTCAGCCAACTTCGTGAAGTAGTCTACAGCCAAAATAATATACTTGTGTTGTTGAAGGTAGACTACAAGTTGTAAAATCAATACCCCACTTAGTAAAAGGACCGACAATGACAATGGGAAAAAGAGGAGTTGGATGTGCGCACATCTTCCAAGTATAAATTTGACAGCGGTGATAGCGTTAGATGACTTCAACACAATATTTGAAGAGCGAAGGCCAAAAATAGTCGGCACACAAGATACACTGGCCTGTAGTAAGCCCTGTAAGATAACCGCCACAAGCTCCACTATGGCAATCATTGAGCACTGACTCTGCTTTCTCTAGGGTTAAACAACACCGAAGGATTGAATCAACCCCTCGAAAATATAATGTATCACCAATGATGACATAGTTCTTGGCCAGGTGCTGTAATTTTCGGTGTTCATCCTTAGAGAAAGTAGAGGGAAACTTCGAAGTCTTGAGATAGACAATGATATCTTCATACCAAGGCTTGAGCAAAGAGATGAGGAATAAATGATCATCAGGAAAACTTTCCTCATACACAGTATCTTCTCCACAAGGCAGCTCAGAAATTAACTCCACAAAAACCATAGATTTCTTAAACTTGGCGGACAAGAACTCGAGATCGAATTCTTGTAAAATGACTATCCATCGATTATATTTGCCCCCAATCAGTTGCCTACTGAGGACAAATTAAAATGGAATGACTGCTGCTAAGAAAAATTGAAATGAAATTGAATGTGATGCAGGAAAGTGTTCCCTCTGCAGATAGAGGCAACCCCTCTAGCCCTAGAGTGGGTCTAGTCACAAACAAGGATAGATCAACAATAGCTTTCCTTAAACAGTCATAGTTGGAGGCCTACCTCAACCGGTGGTCGATGGAGTTTCGTTGTGCTACTCCAGCCTTCGCTTCCTTCTCCTCAATGAGTGATCAACCTGAAACAATGCAAAGGAAATACAACAAAGCACGTAACCGGAAAACAATAATGATCTATTTACTCACAAAGTCAAGAAGTCATTATCTATCAAGTAAATTACATACAAGACATAGGAAAACATCATTGATTGTATTAATAATGAAATAAGAGCAAGATTACAACCAAAGTCTTGACGTCGCAAGCCTTCTTAGAGGAATCCAGCCAGCATGTTCTTCAAGCATTCACCCTTTTAACATGGGTCTCCCAACATACAAAGTCTCTTTCTCTCACTCGTAAGTTTTGCATAAGAGTCAAGGGCACTCCACAACCTTCCACAAGCTATTAACACTCTCACACTTGTCACACCTACACCAACTATCTATCAAACTTAAAATCACTAACAGCACTGTTCAATCCAAGAATTTACCAACTAGTTGATCATAGCAAAGGTGAGTGTTTAAATAGGAGAAGGAGTCGCCATCAAAGGTGGAAGAGAGAGCTTATCCCCAAGGAAGGTAGCACAATTGACGAAACTACCATACCAGGGAAGGAAGGGTGACACAAACTATGCCAACAACCAGTTCTGGAGTCATCCAGAAGGCCAACTATTGGAACAAATTCACCCAATCTGGATCGTCACGGGTGTATAACAGATCCTTAGTGCTGACATCGCTAGTAAGTAATGTAGCCAGTCATACCATCGCTAAAGATGTCAAATAGCATCGTGGCAGGGCATGAAATTGAACCGTCATGGGAAACATATGTACTTTTGTGCAAGAAGCACAACTAGACTGTTTATGAGCGCCATTCAGTGCATATATTAAGTCCATTGTCACAAAGGCAGATGACTTAGGAAAAGTGGGTCAAGTGGCAGCATAAGAGAGCATTTGTTCAGTATGAGCATGTTTGACTCGGACACATGACATAGTAGAAGGACTAGGAGTGAAGGCAGTGACAAATTACTGTGTAACAGATGCCCCTTAAAGTATGAATCC
Source organism: Pinus taeda (assembly GCA_000404065.3). Classification (NCBI taxonomy): domain Eukaryota; kingdom Viridiplantae; phylum Streptophyta; class Pinopsida; order Pinales; family Pinaceae; genus Pinus; species Pinus taeda. The sequence goes on along the minus strand of APFE031329895.1, from coordinate 127,776 downwards.
CGAGAGAGTGGGAGGGGTGAAATGCTTTACGAAACTGACTGAGCTGGAATACCATTTGGAATAACCTGCAGGTGCAAGTACAACTAATATCTCTGAAAGTGAAATACATGTAGTCTGGGCATGGACACAACCATCCAAAAGACATACGAACTAGGTATGTGCTATGGACGTAGCCATCCAGCTAATAAGACCATGATAATGATAAAGTTATGGTCGCACCTATCCATCAATGAGTCATGTAATCACGAACCAATCCACGCAGCCTGAACATGTGTAATCTGAGTTCGGGGTCTTGAACCCAATCGATCATAGGAAAAATTATAACATGCGAATAGAGGTGCTGAGGTCAAGCATGAGAGAAAGTCGCTTGATTACTAGTCGATGATGTAAACCATTAACAAGCGCGATAGAAACCACCAATAATGCCAATGGTTCTCAAGGTACTGTCCAGTACAATCCACGAAGTGTGAAGAATGAGCTGAATTCAAACACTCGTGGAACCACCCAATCGACAACCAATGATGTAAGTCGATCGTCAGGTGCGAAGAACTTGCCATTGAGGCATGCAAGCTCCAAGGTACCAAAAGGGATATCTAGATCAATCTCCTGGATAATGAGTTGATGTCGACAGGAGACGAGCTATCGCGCTAGGGCCATAATGTTTCCGCCATCAATGACATGAGACAAGTAACAAGTGGTAGATGGTGAACAAAATATTAGATGAAAAGGCAAGGATGTAAACTGCAGAAGGATTATACTCTTGAACATGTCGGCGACATGACTCTGGAGGGTGGCAGCATTCAAGTACCAAGGGATCAGAGGCTTAATGGAGACAACATGGATCAAATGGAATGAGGCTAAATGACAACCCAAACCCGTGAAATGCCAAACAACAATGGATGGATATCCCAACCCGACAAGAAGCAAAAGTGTCGATGTTCAAGAGTGACTAGCTGCCATAGACAATCAATGATGATTTCCAAAATTTTCCCCCACCATTGTTGGTGAGTACCCAATTCTTTTTTGAAAACAAGCTTGAAGGGGATAGCATATGCTTGTAATATAAGTTCGGCATTCGGTTGAATCCAACCTAGTAATAGTTTAACGAGCCCTAGGGAAGAGAAGCTCGAGTCTTGTCATGGTCACAAGTCCAATGTCATTAGGGTTTAACGAGTCTGACATAGGTAAAACTCGGAGTCTTTTTCATGTTTAGAGAGTTTGAAAAAGACACGAAAAATAAAACTCTAGGGGGTCCTTTTTTGTAAATTTGTGTCCCTCGAGCCCGGAAAAGTATAAAACGATACTTGAAAGAACCGCTTGACCATTATGATCAAGGAGTACTTTTCAATGATTAGTGACCTCGACCCGAAAAAGTAGAAAAGAAACCGAAACCACATCATTTCATAACCAACAAAGAGCCTGAAACGAAAAAAGCTTGGCAATCTTTTCACATTTACACGATCAGAAAAGAACTTAAAGCAGACCACCTCTCATTTCATTTAATGAGTCGAAAGGGACAACTCGGCCATCTTTTTGTCTTTTAAGTCGGAAAAGAGCGTTAAAGACGACTTTACGGACCAAGTGCACATGAAGTATGACGTAACTCCACGACCTATAGTTCTACACAAAACACGTCAAATGTAAAACCCATTCGACATAAATGACTATTATATGCGGAAACATAGTTAGAAACCAAAACTCCAATCAACCATGCGATAAAAATGGTAAATATACACATTCTAAAGTGAAATTTTTAATATTTCAAAAAATTACTATAAAAATGGGGGTAATTCATTTGTTTTTACCATTTTCACTGTTCATTTTACCACTGGAGCATTTGGAGCACCAACCGGAGCAAATTTCTTAAGCTAATTCTGGCCTCATCCATTGACGGTTCACCGTGAAACTTCTACCAAGTAAGGAGACTTCTTCCTGCACTTCATTTCAGTAGTTTTTACATGCATTTTAGCATTAGATATGTAAGTTTAGACGGATTTTTGAGCCAGAGTCCACCACTCGTTCATCGCGGGTATGCCGCTCGGGTTTGCGATGATCGAGCGCGATTTACATGTAACATTTTTTGATCATCATGAGAATATGATGTATTCTTGCGATGACCGCAAGAAAAATGAACTGTCAACTTTACACCATCCCTACTCTTTTAAAAATAGTGGCGATGGTGACACAAAATTATTTTTTTGTGTAAATTATGAATTGAAATTTATAAACGAAGTTCTAATTCATTTGTTCTTATCATGCAGGGCATCATGGCATTTGTTTAGCAGGAATGAACTCACAATGTTAACGATGAAGAAGCTTTTGCTGATGCTGGGTGCCAAAATGCTTTACGTGCATGCAGGTTGCTAAAATTCTTCCTTACTCCGCACCTTCAGGCCCAACCTGATTTGCTAGAGCTGATAATCCATGCATGGAACCCAACATATGGGAAATTCATAATCCAAGGCCGAGACATCGAGTTCGATGCAACAAACATATATTTTTTTACCGGATTGTCCCGTCGCGGTGGGAGGCCGATCCTAAAGGGCCAACATCCTAGGGGAGGTGAATCACTAGAGATGCGGATGGCACGAGTGCACCCCTAGGCACGTAAATAAAAAAGCAGGAATGTGGCAATTTTGACAGTGAAAGACTTGGTTCTTTGTGTAGTTTTGTTTATGGTAACAAGGGCAGTAGGCTCCCAAGCCCAACACGAGGCATCAAAGACCCAACTACGGTTGGCTCTCGAACGCCTTAATCTGACCATGTTCAACTAGGTGGAAATAGTGACGGCTAACATGAAAAGACAACTTACCAATTGTCATCGAGGAGAGACAAAACAGTTTTGCTACGGGTCCATCTTGATCCCGCTCATGCTGGAGTGGGTGTTGGCACTGCAGTTGCAAGATATGGTCTTGGACACACCCAGACTGCGAGAGACTAGGATCACATGGTGGGCTCACGTTATTCCACGAGGAGGTGGTGGGTGCCCAATGTCATGGGGGACACTATTCCGTGAGTGGTTGGAGCGCTAGACAATCTTTATTGAGGACTGGCCATATGCTCGGATGGACTTTCATGGAGATCCCAATATGCAGCTTCCCCCTGGTGAGCAATGGGATGATGGAAATAAAGCACTTGATCACGCTATTTTTGTATTTTATCTTTCATGATGCTTTTTGGATTTTTTCATGCATACATCCTAATGAGGTACTCTATGGTATTTGTAGATGTGGGACTAGTGGGGCCTGTAGGACTGGCTCCAGAGGCGCAGAGGGACTGACAGGGTATCAGAGAGCTAGCTTTGGCTCCTCCAGCTGGCAATTTGATAGAGACAGTGGCCCAAAATCTCGAGGGTCTAACGCCAGGGATCCTTGATTACATGGGGATCGAGGAGGTCCCCATAGAGTTCCAGATTCATATAGTAGGGGTGATACCTAGGGTGCACTGACTATTGAGATGGGTTTCATGAGGAGTGGTGTGCTATAGGGAGCATAACCCACCACAGTAGACACCTAGGCTTTATTTCCTGCTAATTTTTTGAGAGACATGTGTCTCGGATGTATGGAGAACACAGACTCTATTTCGACATATACATTTATTTTTTGAGCACCTCGGTGTGCAACACGATATATATATATATATATATATATATATATATATATATATTTAAATATATATATATATATATATATATATTATATATATATATATATATATATATATATATATATATATATATAATATATATATATATATATATATATATATATATATAGATACATATACATATTCCTATGGTTCATTATTGTGTTTTTGAATGCCTCTATATGATGTTTTGATTACATGTTACACAAATGTTTGTCTAATACATGGTTGGCTAATGCATAAGTTAACATGTTTAATCATCTTGGAATGTGTTGATATGTGATAAAATCAAAATTCCTTTCTAAAAATTTAACAGATAAATACAACCTTAAAATTTGATGATCTCTGACGAAATAATGCCCATTAAGCTGGTGGACAACAAGTTGAGAGTCTAGATTCACAACTAGTGCATGAATGCCGAGGTTAATCGCCTCGGTCAGTAATTCAATAACAACACTATATTCATTGACATTGTTTGTAGTACAACCCAGACAAACACCTTGAAGGTCTAATAACTCACCGTGAGGATAGTAGATCACCCATGCAGCAGAAGATAGGTTGCGTGTACTATAGTAGGCACCATTAGTGAAACCAACGTAAGGTGTACCAAACATCTACATACGAAGCAAAAAGACACAATAAGCATCAATTACACCTACACACCAAGCCAAAACATGAAAAAACACACACACACAACACACCTGTTGAGAACACATGTATGTACAAATCAGAGTGCATGGGGTTTATGTGTAATATTTTTTCAAATAAAGCCCATTTCGAAGCTTATCTAGAGGGTTCCCTTCATAAGCAATCAGCTCATAGGCCCCTTTTTGCAAAACTCGCTTTACAATATAAGGCCCGTGCCACATAGGCTCGAATTTGCCTACCCCCAGCTTATCATTTGCTTGATCATAAAGTAGGAATAAATCTCCTTCAAAAAAAGAACGAAGATGGACAGTATGATTGAAGTGAGTTTTCACTCTCTTCTTCTATGCTTCAATATCTAGAGAGGCTAGTCGATAGGTTTCGTCTAGTCGCTCTAGGTAGAGAAGGTGTTCTTCTACTAGAGTAGTGTTGGGGGGTAATTTGATGGCTAATTTCAGAGAAGGGATCTCGCATTCAATTGGAATGGTAGCCTCTAGACCGTAAACCAATTGGAATGGGGTGAACCTGGTGGCATCCTTCACTGAAGTTCAGTAGGCCCATAAGGCGGAGAACAGCATCAATGCCAGTTGGACTTGTGCATGCCAACGGTGCATTGAAGCATTGTAACTAGAACTTTGTTGACAGCTTCCACTTAGCCATTGGCCTGAGGATAGTACGGTGTCGAGCTATCATGTCGCAGGCCTAACTGGGTTGTTAACTTAGTCATCATATGATTACAGAAGTGTTTTCCGTGATCAGTGATGATAGCCTGAGGGACTCTGAATCGTGAAATAACATGATTGAACAGAAATTGTGTCGTTGTGTGACCGTCCTCAGATAGTGTAGGCATCGCCTTGGCTCATTTTGTGAAATGATCAACAGCAACGATGATATACCCATGCCCCTTGGCCGAGTGAGGGTTACAGGTCATATAATCAATGCCCCATTTGGCAAAAGGGCTGATGGTAACAACAGGGTGCAATCGAGCAGGAGGCACGCATTTTCCGTTGGTAGATTTGGCACTCATGACAAGAGCGAACAACAAGAATGCAATCCTTGAGGATGGAGGGCCAAAAATAACCAGCACGGAGAATTACTTGAGTAGTGGCATACTCGGACATGTGACCATCATAGGCACCATAATGGCAGTCATTTAGCACTCATTCGGCTTCCTCGAGTGTTAAACATTGGCGGAGGACAGAGTCGGCACTGAGTCGGTACAAGGTGTCCCCAATAATGCGATAAGGTTGAGACTAATGGCGAATCCATCGTCGAGCATCCTTGGACAAATTGGGATGAAAGGAGGATGTCTAAAGATAGAAAATAATATCCCCGTACCAAGGATCGAGGGTGCTAATCAAGAATAGAGTTTCATCTGGAATACGGTCCTCTAACCAAGAGGGTGTGGTAACAGATGGCAGAGAGCAAAGCAACTCAGCAAAGGTGAGGGACTTCTTGGACTTGGTAGCGGTGAACTCCAAGTTGAACTCTTGGAGGATGATAATCCACTTAGAGTATTTGTCCCCTAGTAACTGACATGAAAAAATGTACATCATCGGGTTGCAATCAGAAATCACCGTCGTGGTGCACAATAGTATATAATGGCAGAAGCATTGGATGCCACAAACAGTGGCCAATGCAACCTTCTCGACATGGGCATAGTGAGTTTCCATATGAAGTAAATTATGGCTAAGATAATAAATGACATGCTTAGTACCATCATCATTGTCTTGAACTAGAACCATATGGATGGTGGTATCAACAGCTGCTAAATAAAGAGTGTAGTCCCAGCGATAATCAGGGGGATGTAAGAAAGGAGCAGAAACAAGAAGAGCTTTGAGGCGCTCGAATGACTCTTGTGCAGTGGTATCCTAATGAAAAGGGGTATCGCATTTTAATAACTGCGTATAGCCTTTAGCCACTTCAGCATAAGTCAGAATGAATCGTCGTAGAAAATTTTCTTTTCCCTGCAAACTCTGCAATTACTACAAAGAAGCAGGGGGAGGAAGATTCAAGATGGCTTTGACTTTAAGAAGATCCATACAGATACCCTCTCGGGAGACGATGAACCCGAGAAGTCTTCCAAACTCAACACAGAAGACACACTTATGTGGATTGAGCTGGATACAATAGTGTCTACAACGGAGAAAAATTTCGCGAAGGTGGGTCGAATGGTCTTGGTGTTTTACGGAATAAGCCGAAAGGTCATCTAGGTAAGGTTGCACAATTTGTTGAATATCATGAAACGCGTAAGACATTGTGCATTGGAAGGTGGCACCAGCATTTTTTAAGCCGAAGGGTAGTTTCTTATAAGCAAAAGTGCCCAACGAATAGATGAAGGTGGTCTTATGTTGATTGGCAGGGGCAATATTAATCTAGTTATAACCAGAAAAGCCGTCCGTGAATGAGTATATTTCACTCCCGGCACACTCATCAATGAGCTGGTCAATGAAGGGTGTAGGGAAGTTATCTTTGGGACAGGCTTGATTAATATCATGGTAATCAACACATACCCTGATAGTGCCCTATTTTTTAGTGACATACACAATATTAGAGACCCAATCTGTGAGTGGGATGGGGTAAATAAAACCAGCCTTAAGAAGCTTTGCAACTTCCGCTTTAATCGTTGCAGCCTTTCGGGGGTGCACGAAGCGTAGATGCTGTCGAATAGGTTTAGCACCCAGATAGGTAGGTATCTCATGCACCACGATGCTAGGATCAATGTCGAGCATCTCTTTGTAAGACCAAGCAAACACATCATGGAATTCGCGGAAAAGACCTGTATAAAGTTGAATCTCCTCCGGAGTACAAGTTACTTCAACATGGATGTGCTTGACAATCCCTGGTTTAACAGAGATGTTGATTGGTTAAGTTTGTGTGATGTTCACCATATTCCCTTCAGAAGACACTTGATAGATCTGAATAGGTGTCTGAAGAGGTTGAAAGGGGAAACAAGAAGCAAATCGCTTGAGACAAGTAAGCATTTCTTAATGGGTAGGGAGAAATGAGGAACGATGGTGATGATTAGGCCAAGGGGGTTCCTTGAAATACATAGTCTCAATGATCGCTTCATTAGAAGGAAAAATTTCTTGTAATGGGTCTGAAGAAGTGCTATCTCCAAGCCAAGGGGGTTGCATGTACGAGTCGAGAGATCTGCTCGAAGGAGAAAATTTAGAGGATGGAGCCGATGCAGAAACAATTTCAACGTAGTTGAGCTCGGTAGGACTCAATGGCATCTCATCGCCCCAGGATTCTATCTGATTGGTAGGAGGAAGAACCCATGGATCAGAGCGAATAGAAATCATATTAATGGGGGCGACATTGGGAGGTGGGAGTGGAAAAACACCCATAAGGGCAGGATCTTTAAATAGTCCAGCACCCATACTCTCAAAAGGAACTGAGGTATGCTCCACGAAAGGCACGTTGCCATCGGAGGAAGAGGCAAAAAAGGAGAGCTAGTCCACCATGATGATCTTCCTTTGATGAGGGAAACGAATGACACAGAATAGAGATGAGGCCACGGCTCGCATGGCATATGTCCAGCTTCGTCCTAAAAGGAGGTTGTAAGTTAAAATTGCATCGACAATTTCAACCTCTACTTCAACCATCTTTCCTTCCAATGTAATGGGCAAGCATTGGAGTATACCATAAGGATGAGACTCTCTCCCATAAAAGGCTCCAAGGTCGTAGGAGACTGGCTCAGAGTCAAAGAACCAATAGCGTTCCAACAAGCAACAGACATTATGCAAGTAGAAGCACCTTCATCAATGACGGTATGATGAATCATTTTGGAATTGATGATGACCTAAATAAGGAAGGAAATTTGGTGAGGCAGCCTCGGTATATGACTGTCCAGTTCAAAAGTAATCAAATCCGAGTCACCTGGGTCAATGCCACCGATGGCCGATAGCAAAGACTTCCTCTAAGAGGGGCAGCTCTGGAGAACTTCTAATGCGGACATAGCTGACGGAGCTTGGGCTAAGTCCTCAACAATGCTATAGTGCTAAGCAGCACAAGCATTGGGGTTGTATGAAGATTTCTAGAGTACGCCTTTAGGAGAAGGTCAGATGACTGTTTCAGTGCTAGGTTACTCAATATGAAGGGGACTAGAACTAGGCGGAGGAGCACTAGAGGGGATCGCAGGCTCCTTCCCGGCAAGCGACGGATACTCTTTTCCCTGAGTACTAATGTGGATAGGAATCGTCCTAGCCATAAATACCCGAGAACCAAAGGGAGAAGAGGATTGAGACGGATCAGCCACCATTTGAGTTTGTTGCAAGGGAAAAAGCTCTTTGAGCATGGCATGAGTTCCAAGGGCACTTTTCAGCGAATGACTAACTTTAGACCACCTTGGACAGTCTTTGGTATAGTGATCCTCACACAGATAAGGAAAGGATACTTAGGCTTGCATTTGGCACCTTCCTTGGGTGGAGGTTTAGGGGAATCCTTCTTCGGCTGTTCAACTTTATTCTTTCCTTTTCCCTTATTTTTCCCTTTCGATGCTTTGTCTATCATGGTGGACTGGACGACATTCACTTCAGAAGTATTACCAGCATTGGATATGGCCTAAGAATTATTTTCATTTGAGGCATTCGACTTTTGCTTCGCAGGCTTTGTGGAAGATTTCTTAAAGGGTGGATTGACAAAACCGATGATACCATCACTAGAGGGTGTTGGCAGAGCTTTGGAAGTTTCAAGCCTCAGAGCATCAGGAAAATAATCATATAATGTATTGGATTGGGAGTAAACCAAGTCAAGGTACTGAGCACACGCAATAGCTTGCTCCTCAGTTACACATGCCCCCATAGCAATGTCTCGAGCTATGGGACTGACAAATGAAGTTGTAAACCAGTCAGTCAAAAGCTAATTAGGAATCCAAAACTTAATCAAATGGCAATGCCGTCTCCATTCATGAATATGATTGGAGATATGTGTGGTCCTAGTTTGTTTTAAGGATGTCAGGAGATGTGTGCCCATTTCATATCGAATCAGCAACTGAAAATGAGTTAAAAATGCCACAGCTAATGAGTTAAAGTCCTGGAAAGACCCACGAGCTAACTCAATATACCACTTAGCAACAGAGCCAGTGAGAGTCCGTTGGAAAAGCCGAAGTCGGATTGAATCATCAAGCCATGAGTTTGACGAGCACCATAGATGATGCGTCATAACATGAGCCTAGGGATCTTCTCTAGCTTTACCATCAAACTTGGGACAATCACCTCGAATTTTAGTTGGAACCGGTAGCCAATACGGATTATGAAGAATGGGATCGTTTGTCAGTTTGGAAAAATCTGGTAATTCCAATGTTGCTAAAAGGGGTAATTGAGGATTAAAGGACATCTGAGGCCGTGGGTAGGAGGTAGTACCAGAGTTCCACACAACTATTTGTTTCCCCCATTGGTTTTTTCTAGATGGATTTGGCCCGTAGGGATTATAACTGGACAGTTGACCCTAGATTTGCCCCCCAACACTCCACTGATTACCAACTTGGCCCACAGGAGCAACATAAGGTTGCTGGAAATTCTGGTAAGGATTTACCTATGGTTGTTGATAATTTTGATATGGGGAAAATTGGGCTTGCCCTTGGGATTACTGGGTACCATAAGGCAGTTGGGCTCTAAACTGGGCCTGGTAGCCACGCTGAGTTTGATAAGTAGGTTGAGATTGGGACCCCACTTGAAGTTGAGGACTGAATTAGGTCTGGAGCCCAAACTGGGGCTAAAAACTGGGTGGTGATTGAGAAGAAACCATCATTTGAGTGCCCGGTTGAGCAGGCCCAGACAGATGTCCTTGCGAAAATTAAGGCTAAACCATATGGCTATAAGGTTGACCTAGTTGAGATTGAGGTTGACCCACTTGCCCTGAAGGTTGAGCTTGCTGGGTATTGGGTTGTCCTTGCACAACTGAGGGTTGTCCTGATGGGCGAGATGGCTGAGCAGACTGGACAGTTGGTTGGCCTGGTTGATTTTGAGGCTGACCACTTTGTCCAGACAATTGAATAGACTGGGCAGTGGGTTGGCCTTACTGAACGTAAGGCTGACCAACTTTCCCAAAAGAGTAGCCTTGTTGGACACTGGGTTGACCTTGTTGAATGTGAGGTTGTCCCAGGTTACCAGAAGGTTGCCCGAAATAGGTAAAGGAAGAACCACCAAAGGCTGAAGGTTGTCCCTGGAAGGGTTGTCCTTGTGGGCCTCCAGGTTGCCCTGGATAAGGTTGTCCATAAGATGGCTAACCTTGATATGATGGCCCTTGAAAATTTGTAGCTGGTGCTTAGCCACCATGATAAGTGGTGGTACCCCAAGCAACAGACAACAGGACCGTGACCTCAACCGCAAGTTGAGATGGCATAGGTCTTGGGTAATAGATATGAGCTCCGCGAGAATCATAATAATTAAATGGATTTTGAGGATCCGGATTTCGAAGAGCTTGTAAATATTGATCATATGCCCCCCCTACTAGAATGGAACTAGAAGAAGGTGGGGCACTTAGTGCGGGATCAATAACTCCTGCCATTGGGAACTACAGGTAGGACCAGCAGAAGGTCTAGCAATAGTAGTGACCATTGAAGAGGCAATGGTGACACTGACAACAGGGGTTGAAGAAGCCACACAAATAATTGGCATGGTTGGAATAGATGTGATGGACACATTGTGAATTTGAGGTGTGAATGACTCCGAAGTCATAGGGATGGTACGAGACCATATGGAACTCGAAAGGGGATACCTGGAACCAATGATGTCTGCCAAAGCATTATACCTTAAAGGCAATGTGACACCAAGGTAAGTAACACGGAAAGGCAAAGTTTCTGTAGGAATAGGTATTTCACTTTCTGACACAAAGGATTCTTCACCAGAGATGGGAGTCGTCTCATCCATGTTGGAGGAAGACATTGGGACCGAAACACTAGGAGGAGTAGCGGGAAAGTCTTCCTCAGAAGGCTCCCAAACGGGGTTCCAATTAATATCGTAAGACTCGTCCTCTGGGGCACGAGAGTTAAGCAATTGGATACTTGGGATAATAGGGAGAGTATCACTAACAACTAAAACCTCGAGAGCGACAGAGGATGGAAACCCTTGGTCACTTGGGACGGGGGACGGGATCGATGATTCCGCTAGGATGATTCAATTCAAAATCCTAAGAAAACTAATGAGAAAGAACCCTACTCAAACTAAACGCAAACAATATCTAACTAGGTAAATGTGAACGTGGCCAAATAAATTTTAAGACATAGGAACATAACTTGACCTTTTCATCTTTAAAGAGTCAAGAAAAGGACCAAAATATGACTCTAGTCGCCTTTGAATATTTAATGAGCATGAAGTGACAAGTGCTCAGATGGACCTTTTCTTTTAGGGAGTCTGAAAAGGAATGAAAGTGACTACTCTGGAGAACTAAGCAAAAGGTTTACCAAACAACCCTTAAAACTGCATATACACCTTGGCAGTCATATGAAAACCAAAGACTTTCTGTACGGTAGTCAATCTTCCCGAATATGTGTTCGGTGTGTTACGGTTTGCAAGGCGGCAGACACGGCTCCCTATGGATATAGGATGATAACCTAGTGGGGTCTCCCAACATATACTCGACGGTACATGGGAGCACAATTCCATATGTTAGAGCCTAAATCTGCCTTAGGCTAAAGGAAGGCAAAATTCAGGGTAACCACAAATCACGCTCAATCTGGTAGCTAGCCCTACCAAAACAGGAGAGGGCTCTCTCCGAGTCACATTCAGTGAGAGAAAATCAATGGGGCTGGAGATGACCAAAATAGGAAACTGATTTTAGGCTAGTAAACGGATATGAAAGAGGTATTTTGATGAATCACTGAGTTTTCTGGGCTGTATGGGTACAAAGGACAACATGAGCTGAGAAATTAAATCAAAGACACAGATTGTTTCTTGAGGCATGATAGGCAGTAAGTTTAGCAATCAAATTTGAATAATATGGAATGGAAAGACTGTATTGAGAAGCTGAAAAGGGCATAGGTGATAAATCCTTTTCAGACAGAAGAGGAACATAGAACATGAATGCTTTCCCAAGGCAGAGCAACTAACTGGATTCTACCTCTCATACTTAAAAAGCATTCAAATGGAACTGAAATATGAATGAACTGCAAAACATACAAGTTACATATGAAACAGAAATAAGAAACAAATTGCTAAACTCACACCACATGAGTCTCCTGAATCAGAGCTATATCATTTCATTAAAATCTCTGCCAAAACTGTACAATGCAAGTGTTGGGTTTTTCCTCCACACTTCTCCCAGAAATTCCAACCAATAACCTTACCAAATGACTCTTAATACAATAAATAAGTTTTTCTATGAGAAATTCGATCAACCTAGGAAATGAAAAGCCAACCATCAGCACTTACATTCAGTTACTATGATGACCAATTAAAACAAAGTAAACCTGAGCGCAGATCTTTTGGATGACTGCTCGCCTTCCTTTTGCCACTTGGATAGAAGCCAAACTTTCATGAAAATGTTTATTAAACTTTGCCTTTAATTCCGGGAAAAATGTATTTTAATGAACACGCCCACTTGGAGAAAATTGCAAATCGAAATTTCGCAGAGCGGAAGTGATTTTGGCCTTTGGGTCTCTTTACGTCGCGGCCAAAACGTTATGAATCATGCCACTTTGGAGCTAGTTTTGAGCCACTTCCTGAAGTCCAAATTGAGCCCAAGTGTGCTTGCTATAAATCACTACCTATCTACTTTCCAACCCAAGTGAAATTTCTGAATTTGGTGCCCATTTGCCCCTCCAAAACCTCAATCTCCCAGCACTGCTTCCTGTGTGTCAAAATAGCGGAAGTGAGGTCATTTTTTGAGTTTTTTTGACCTCTGGAGGACTCAAAACTTTCCCAAAATTCTTGGCCATGCACCAGTAGTCATGATTTTTCATGAAAAATCCAAAAATATATTTTTTTTGCAATTTAGAGCTCCCTAGCAAAAGCGCACACCACGTGGCACGACGCACAGGGAGAAAAACCCTATTTTTGTACCAAAATTTGTCAAAATGCCAAAAATGCCCCAAATTTCTTGAAATTTGGGCTGGAGCTTCTCCATCAAGTATCATGCTAAGCTAAAGAGGCTTCGGCCAATATTTGAAGATGATCATGCTCCCTTTGCCTCTTTTGCTTCCTTATTGCCTTCTTTAGTTTTGCCTTTAAATTCCTTATTCGTGCCTTGCAAACATGATTGCTTGCCCAATAATGGTTTTTCATGTGCCTGAGCATGTACTTGTCCTTGTTTTCTTTCGCCAACAGCTCCTCTAAGTGGTTGTTGATCCTCTCGAGCCAATTCTCTCGATCAGCCTCTATCTCCTGCTGAATGGGTGTCCTCTCATTTAGGCTTCGTTGGGCAGCCTGCTGGTCTTCACGGATGTTTTTCCACCTTTATGAGGCCTCCTGGGTGCATGTACCTCTGTTTTTGAATAACTGTGTGTCTCTTCTTCATGATCATATGAAGGATCAGATGTCATGTCTGCTGGTGGACAAACTGTCTTGGACAAATAGGTGTTGATATGTCACATTGTCTTGTAATGCCTTTGATGATGTGCTTGACCTTTGTCACCAAGAGAAAATAATGAAATGAGGGACAGTAAGGGGAGGGAAAAATAGTGAGGGATTAGGGACTATTGGGAGAGATTTTTTTGCGAAATATAGGAGGGTTTGAGGGGTTTTATGTGTGGGATAGGGTTTAGGGTTTCACCTTTGTAAGTTTTGGGAAAGGAAATTTAGGATAGGGGTTTAGTAACTTTAGGGGATGGAGAAAAATGGAGTCAAGGAACGAAGGGAATTAAGGAAAAGAGAAATAATGGAAAAGAGTAACCTTGGTGGTGAACAAGTTTTGAAACCCTAGGCAGCAGTGTACATGTGAGGAATTCAAAATGAAAGGGTTGAATTTTTATTTCAATCATTAGCATCCATAAACCACCATACCCTAGCACAAACTTGGATGAAACACCAAAATGGAGGCTTTACCTACTTGTGGAATGAGGAATTTGTAATTTGGAGGAAGATTTCAATGAATTTCAAGCCTTTTAGCCCAGTGCGTCGCGCCAGTGTAAATTTACACTGGAAAATTTCTCCCAGTGCGCCGCACCTTTTTCCAGGCGACCTTTGGAGGCCTTCCTAGTGTCCAAATTGGGTGTAGGATAGCTCGTTAGAAATGAATTTGAGTCTACTTTCCAACCCAACTATATTTTTTCAATTTGGAGTTCATTTTACCTGTCAAAAATCAGATATCATAAGAATGGTCAAAATGTGCCAAATGAGGCTACCTCAAGGTAGAGTGCTGTTGCAGTCAACTTGTGAAGGTGTTCCTCAACTCCCAATTGAGCTCATGATAACTAATTGGAAAGCTCTTTGTGTCTAGTTATTATTTTACTCATCAAGCAAGTCATTTGGCTAACCAAGCTAGGAGAAAACTTGATTTTCCCAAGGTCACTTTAGAGGTGCATCAATTCTCCCGAGGCAATTGTATTTTTGACATTTCTCTAAAACCATGACACCTGTGTAAAAAGTGAAGGAATTTTTTCTTCCTTGGTCTATCTTCGGAAAAAACCTCTCTCAGGTTTCCAAAATTCATCTTTTCTTTCTCAGAAACATCATTTGAGTGAATTATTGAACCTTCCTCTGGCCTGCAAGTATTATTGAAGCTTTTTGAGAATAACAATTTGCAAACCCTAGGACTAATAACTATTTGCTGACCAAGAGATTAGAATAGAACTATAAATGACCTTTAAAATGATTTGACAAACAGACCTAAACCAGTAGGATAAGGCATGAGGAGAAATGATTGACAAGACCCTTCTGTCAGATTATGGCATGCCCCTAGCGGAATGCAGCTGAGTGAATGGAGTGAGACTCCTAAAAATGAAATGTAGAAAGAGTTTTGATCTCTGACGGAGGACTGAAAAGACCGACTCTAACACCATACTAGACCGCTATTGAGTCATAGAAGGAGAAATCACCCAACCTTGAGCGAGAACAATAGTGACTAGGTTTAACGACACCAGAGCACGTCTCTAGCCTAGACCTCTAAATAATGAGTGTTATGTTCCACTGCATTGTTAGATATATTCAGTTCATTTTAAAGTTGATCTTGAATTATGTTTTAGTTTTTAGGCCTTACCATATGTATACAACAAAACCTAGGATACAGCTAAAATGAATGAAATATCCTTTTACTTCAATGAACACCTACCTACGGGAGGGTAGAGAGATCATTCCCAAACCAAGAAAACCAAGATGAGCAAATGGAATCACACAATGCATACAGACATCAATTCCTACAGTGCATGGGTACTACTAATGAGATATTTTATCATTATCTTTCCAATATGCAACCTTGAAATGAAAATTCACTTTCACATTCGCACACTAAATGAATGCAGTCCTTTGATTTTTGATGTTTTAAATTCAAAGAAGCAAACAAGCAAGTGTGAAAGAATCGGTTGATCCAAACAATCATGATCATTATTTGGTAGTGAAAAGAGATCGAATCAATACGAAAGATTGGTTCAATAATTGCCACTAAAAATCAACCAGAAACAAAGAATGAGGAAGGCTCAATCAAACTGATAAGAAAGTTGTAAATGAATCTTGAGCAAACCAACAACCAAGACAATTGATTCAAGAAAATTGAAATAATGAACTAGGTCACACGGGCAAAAATGCAAGATTCATTCAACAAAGTCAAAGAAAGAGTGCCTTGACCATAAACAGTGAAAAACAAATGAATGAGCAAGAGAAAAATGCAAGGGATCAAGAGGACTGGCAAACTCAGGAGGTAGAATTGAGAAAATCAATTCTACAAGTATTGTTGCAAGGACAACACTAGCAACTAGCGCTAATAAGCAACTAGCTATAGCAACAAGGCGACATCATTACAAAAGTACATGTTTTTCCTGCGATGGACCGATTTCAGAGGTCGTCACGACTGTGTGACGTTATTCAGCGACGCACAAGATTTTACAAAAGCATGAGTGCGACGTCAGTGTGACTGTTAAACTATGTTTTGCGATGATTTAAAAAACAATGTCAAACAAACCAAAAACTCCCAAACAAAAACTAGCCAATCTAACAGACAATAGAGGTACCTCCTAGATCAATCTAGGTGACCCAAGAGACTAATAATTAATCCCCAAAAACAAAGAGAGGCCAAATCAAAATCAAAACAAGAGCAAAGAGAAGAACATAGGACTGAGATCCCTAGTGGAGTCGCCAATTTGTGATGCAAGAAAGTGTTCCCTCTACGGACAGAGGCAACCCCTCTAGCCATAGAGTGGGTCTAGTCACAAACAAGGATAGATCAACAATAGCTTTCCTTAAACAATCATAGTTGGAGGTCTACCTCAACCGGTGGTCGATGGAGTTACGTTGCACTACTCCAGCCTTCTCTTCCTTCTCCTCAATGAGTGATCAACCTGAAACAATGCAAAGGAAATACAACAAAGCACGTAACTGGAAAACAACAATGATCTATTTACTCACAAAGTCAAGAAGTCATGGGCTATCAAGTAAATTATATACAAGACATAGGAAAACATCATTGATTGTATTAATAATGAAATAAGAGCAAGCTTACAACCAAAGTCTTGACGTCGCAAGCCTTCTCAGAGGAATCCAGCTAGCATGTTCTTCAAGCATTCACCCTTTGAAGATGGGTCTCCCAACATACAAAGTCTCTTTCTCTCACTCATAAGTTTTGCATAAGAGTCAAGGGCACTCCACAACCTTCCACAAGCTATTAACACTCTCACACTTGTGACACCCACACCAACTACCTATCAAACTTAAAAGCACTAACAACACTGCTCAATCCAAGAATTTACCAACTAGCTGATCATAGCAAAGGTGAGTGTTTAAATAGGAGAAGGAGTCTCCATCAAAGGTGGAAGAGAGAGCTTATCCCCAAGGAAGGTAGCAGAATTGGCATAACTGCCATACCAGGGAAGGAAGGGCGACACAAACTATGCCAACAACTAGGTTTGGAGTCATCTAGAAGGCCGATTGTTAGAACAAATTCACCCAATCTGGATCATCGTGGGTGTATAATATATCCTTAGTGTTGACATTGATAGTAAGTAATGTAGCCAGTCAGACCGTCGCTAAAGATATCAAATAGCCTCACAACGGGGCATGAAAGCGAACCATCATGGGAAACAAATGTACTTCCACACTGGAAGCACGACTGGACTGTTCATGAGCGTCATTTAGCATGTATATTAAGTCCAGAGTCGCAATGAGGTAGATGACGTAGGGAAAGTGGGTCAATTGGTAGCATAAGAGAGTATTTTTTTCAGTATGAGCATGTTTGACTTGGACACATGACACAGTAGAAGGACTCGGAGTGAAGGCAATGACAAATTACTGTGTAACACCCCACTTAGTAAAAGGACTGACAGTGACAATGGGAAAAAGAGGAGTTGGATGTGCGCGCATCTTCCAAGTATAAATTTGACAGGGGTGACAGTGTTAGACCGCTTCAACACAATCTTTGAAGAGCGAAGGCTAAAATAGTTGGCATGCAAGATACACTGGCCTATAGCAAGCCCTGTAAGATAACCACCACAAGCTCCACTGTGGTAGTCATTGAGCACTGACTCTGCTTTCTCTAGGGTTAAACAACACCAAAGGATTTAATCAACCCCTCGACGATATAATGTATCACCAATGACAACATAGTTCTTGGCCAGGTGATGTAATTTTCAGTGTTCATCCTTAGAGAAAGTAGAGGGAAACTTCGAAGTCTTGAGATAGATAATGATATCTTCATACTAAGGCTTGAGCAAAGAGATGAGGAATAAATTCTCATCGGGAAAGCTTTCCTCATACACAGTATATTCTCCACAAGGCAACTCGGAAATTAACTCCGCAAAAACCATAGATTTCTTAGACTTGGCGGACAAGAACTCGAGATCAAATTCTTGTAAAATGACTATCCGTCGATTATATTTTCCCCCAATCAATTGCCTATCGAGGACAAATTGAAATGGAATGACCGCTGCGAAGACAAAAGTTTTGCATAGCAAGATATAATGGCGGAGCCACTAGATAGCATGGACATATGCCAAAGCCAACCTCTCAACAGGAGAATAATGAAGTTCAGGACCTATCAAGCCTCGGCTCAAATAATAAATCATGTGCTCCATGAGAGCATCATCTTCCTGAATGAGAACCATACCTATGGTTGATTTTTCCACAACGAGATATAAAAGAAAATCCCTATCGTAATCTGATGGACTCAAAAAGTGGGGTAGAGACTAATGCCTTTTTCAAGGCATCGAACGACCACTGCACAAAGACATCCCATACATATGGAACTTATTTCCATAGCAAACGCATAAACCCTTTAGTAATCTCGGCATAATTTTCTATAAACCTTCTTAAGAAATTAGCCTTCCCTTGAAGATTTTGAAGTTGTTGAATTGAGGACGGGGGAGGCAACTGAATTATTTCCTCTACTTTAAAGGGATAAAGTCAAATCCGTTCATTTGGCACAATGGACCCTAATAACTGACCACATGTAACTGCGAAAATGCACTTATTAGGATTCAACAAGATCTTGTAAAATCAACATCTCTCAAAAACCAATCAAAGATGACTAGGATGATCAGTTCTCTTTCGAGAACAAGCAGCTAGATCATCCAGGTATGCTTCAACAATATGTTTAATGTCGTGGAAAGCGTATGATTTGGCCCGCTGGAAGGTAGTTCCAACATTTTGGAGACCAAACAACATCTTTCTGTATGCAACGGTACCCCAGGGACATATAAAAGTTGTCTTATGTTGATCTTCCAGACAAATAGAGGTTTGATTATAATAAAAAAAATCGTCCATGAAGGAGAAAATCTCATTGCCCACACACTCATCACATAATCTGATCAATAAATGGCATGGGGTAATTATCTTTGGGACAAGCTTTGTTTAGGTCCCTAAAGTCAATGCATACTCATATTGTTCCTTGCCTTTTATCCATAGGGACTGGATTAGAAATCCAATCCATAAGACGAACAGGGTATATGAAACCTACCTTGAGCAGCTTCTCTACTTCAGCTTTAATGGCTACTGCTTTCCTAGGATTAACCGGCTGAAGCTTCTAATGAATCGTCTTGGCATTTTCATATGTCTTGATCTCATGTTGAACTATGGATGGATCAACTCCAGACATTTCTTCATAAGACCAAGCAAATACATCTTGAAATTCCTTAAAAAGGTTGGTGTAAATTTGAATTTCTTAAGGGGAACATTTGGCTCCGATGAAGAGATTCTCGATCATGTTAGGGTTCCTAGAGATGTTTATAGATATCGTTTTTGAAATCACCGACATATTACCTTCGGCACGAAAGTGTGCTAGAGCCAAAGGATTTGATATCGTACAAACACCACTAGTAAACAGCTCAGAGAACCTAGATTCTACTTCCTGCAACGGAGGAAGAAAATATGAACGATGGTGTAAGTCTTCCGAAGGTCGATCTACACCCATCATTACTTCAAGGATTTCTTCTTCGGATGGTAAAACCATATCTAAGCAGTCCATAGCAGACGTAGAATCAAGGGTCCAAGCTGGGGCCTCATCACCATCTAGCTCCTCCTCAGAGAAAAGAGTAGAATGGTTGTCTGTAGAGTTGACGATAGACTGATATCTAAGCTCTGCTGCAGACATAGGAAATGCCATTCCACCAACTTTTCCTTCAACTAATGTGGTCGTAGGTGAAGACAAGGTCCAAGGGTCTGAAAAATAATGAGTTCAGAAGAACTCTTCCCATGAAGACTCCTTGGATGATGAAACGACATTGATTCTAGCAATAGGAGAGGGAAACTCAAATGTACCAATCAATGAAGAATACATCCCAACTCCTAGATTCTAAGTGGGCGGGCGAGGGTTATCCCCTAAAGGAACAGTAGAATCTAGAGTAGGTATTGGATCAACTAGAGAATAATCCAATTGATCAACCTTGATGATTTTCCCCTCATGAGGAAAGAAAATGACATGAAACAGAGTCGAAACAATGACATCCATTTCGTATACCCAGTTCCTTCCTAAGAGGAGATTGTAATCTAGGTTAGCATCGATGACTTCTACTTCGATATTGATGACCTTCCCCCCAACACATATGGGAAAGACCGGGATAATCCCATGTGGCTTATGAGAATGCCCATCAAATGCAGTCAGGAGTGTAGGTTAAGGAACATCCGAAGGTGATCCAATGGCCTTCCAACATGACATCGACATGACACACATGGAAGCTCCTTCATCAATAACGGTACAAAAAATGTTAATTTTCCAGTATGTATAATTTATTTGAAAATCCATGTGATGACGGAGTTGCTTTCTAACATTAAGCATGTCGAAAGTGAGCACCAAAGAGTTATTTGGATAAACTACCCCTATCGTCAAAAGCAAAGCACTTCGTTGAGCTAGACATGACTAGAGAACCTATAAAGCAGACATAGCACATGGACTCTAAGCTAGATCCTTGACAATGGAGTAATTTTGGGCAGCCCTAGCATTGGGATTGATGGTCACGCATTTAGCCGAACCTTTCGGTATCCATAGTATAGTCTCGACAGGGGGTCGCTGAATATGAAGGTCTGTATTTCCAGGAGTAGTTTTGTCCTTGGATGTTTTAGCTTCACCATAATAATGCAACTGAGTGGCCACATGGACGTTAGAACCCGTCATGAAAACATTTGATGATTTCTCCCCTTCCTAGTTGCCCCTTGTAGAGGTACTAGGATTTGAACTCATGCCAGCAGGGAATTGCTTCCCTTGGGGAAAAGAGTTGCTTAACACAGCTTGAGAGCTAGAAGTCCCTTGCTGCCCTTGGGGAAAAGGGTTGGTTAACACACCTTGAGAGCTAGAAGTCCCTTGCTACCCTAACAAGTGCTAAGCGTCTTGAATCTTTGGGTAGAGATGATTCAAATGGTCTCCACTGCATAGCTTGCATGGAAACTTGACTTTCTTTCTAGACACATTTCCACCACCACAAACATTATCGTTGGGTTTATTTGCATCAGTCTTCTCGTCTTGACTCTTTTTCTTTCCTCATCCTTTCTTTTTCCCATTGGAATTTTGATTTCCTTTGGGGTTGGAAGGTTGGATGGCATTAACCAAAGAGGGTTGAGAAGACGAAGGGTTAGATGATGTGACCTGATTGTTAGGAGCAGTTTGTAAAGACAAATACTACAATTGGCTCAACAGGTTCACCGCATTTTTGTCTACGAATCCAATGATACCATCCACATGGGGACTTGGCTTCAACTTGGCTATATAAACCTTAGTCCCAGGAGCATCTCGCAAGATTTTTTGTAGAATCCCAGATTGAGAGTAAATCAATTCTAATGGTTGGGCCCTAAAAATAGCTTGCTCCTCATAATAGACTCCGGATAGGGAGACATCCTTAGAGATTTCAGGTTGTAAATATTTCAAAAACCATTTGAGATAGTATTATAGAGGAATTTTGGCTTTAATGAGCCTCTTTCTCCGTCTCCATTCCTGAATATGATCAGAAATGTGAGTTGCCATGTCTTGACGAAAATTGGCCAGAAGTTTAGTTTCGGCATCATAATGGATAGGCAAATGGAAATTATTTAGGAAAATATTAGCCAAATCAGCAAAAGATGTAAAGTTTCCCTCTCACAACTCTATATACCACTTGGCTGCATTGCCATTCAAGGTGCATTGAAAAAGTCTCAACCTAACTAAGTCATCAATAAGGGAGTTCGATGAGCACCACAAATGGAATGTGGTTACATGGTCGCTCGGGTCTTCACCGCCCTTCCCCTTGAACTTAGGAATGTCTGAAGCGAGTTTACAGAGGCCAGGCTGGATTGTATTTGATTGGATCGTTTGTTAATTTCATGAGATTTGGTAAGTTCAACGTTGCCAGAAAAGGAAGCCTAGGAGGACCTTGGCGATTCCACCTAGACTGGGCGGAGCTCCCAAAGTTCTAAAAATATTGGCCTGGAGTTTGGAAGGCGCTAGGCTGCCTGAAGGAACTAACAGAACCAGCTGAACTAAAAGGTGGACCTTGTGATCTAGCAAAACTCAGAGTTTGACCAACTCTAACCGAAAAACCTCCATAACTGGTGAAGCTCCCTCCTAAAGGATTATAAGGAGTCGATAACCCCTGATAAGGATTCCAAATAGAAGCTAAGGGAGGAATACTTCAAAATGAACTAACTGTAGAGTACGGCCTATTCCCTTGTTGGTCGAAAAACGGATTCCTAGTTCCCATGCACTAACCGTAGGGTTAGTCCAACCTTGAAAGGGATTGTTGCCTTGTCCTGTAGAAGAAAAAGGCATAGATCCTATCGTTGGGTTGGAATGTGGTATATGAGCACTTCCAAAAGGAAAACCCTGAAATGAAGTCGACCCACCCATCATGGATAAGGAGGCACTGAATGGAACTGATGGAATACCCTGTGAATGGGTGCCAAACGGGAATAATCCAGAACTAAAAGCATTGACTTGGAAATTTCCACTCATAGAAGGAATGGAGGTAGACCCAACTAAGGATGTGCTAGAAAAACACCCAAATAAAGATGCAAAGGGGATGGAAATAGTTCCTCCCCCTTGTATTGATGTTGGAGTCTGCATGGTTGTAGCACTTGTAGTAGAAGCCATGCTTCCAGTGGTGGTCATCAAAGGTAAGTGTGTAATATGACCTAGACTCGATGGTCTATTTGTTGGAGTCCCAATGTATTGTAATACTTTTGGATGGTTAGAAGATAGAGGAGAATTATGAGTCGCTAACGAATTTGGGAGTTCTTCTACCTCTATGTTATCTTCCGATTGAAAGAGAACTCAAGAAAGAACTAGAGTGTTCTTCTCTAGTTTTGCAGAAGTACCAGGCCTATTTTGAACACTAATTCCCCTGAGGGGAGGATAAATCCCTGATGCATCAACTGCCACAAGATGAAACCCACTGGTAGTATTACCTCTATTCCTTCTAGGAGAAGGCTCTAAACTTGGTGGTGAAAGACCACGAAGTCTTTGAGACCATCTAGGCGATCGGTCAACCACTTTGAATTTTTTATTAAGATCTAATTAAAGACTCAAGAAAAATGAAAGCTAGGCCAACTAAGAGCATAGAGCACACACTAAAAAGTCCCTAAAAGATGTCAGACAGTCAAACAACTTTCGAGTATTTTTGCTCCAGATGATGAGGAGTGGACACCAAAATACAAGAAAGTGAAGTAAGGGGCCTTCCGAAAATAGTTTGGGATAATGACGGCCCAGTTCTACCAGCGAATGTAACAGAGGAAGTTACGCTAACTTCCTACAACAACCTGTGCTGGTGCAAGCCCCTAAGCTTCGCAAGGGTGCCCTCCAATAGTACCATTGGGAGTGATGCAATGTCGACCTCAGGTGCCACAAGATTCCCCTCCATAGCCACCTATGTAGATCCCTAGGAGAAGCAACTAAGGTTACCAACTCGTGTCAGAAGCCAGGTGGAATAGTCGTGAGGTAAGATCCAACAAGTAGGAGAGGGGGTATCTCTCTTCCTTATCTTCAAAAACCCTCGTGCTTAACTCCCAGATCTACAGCTTTCTTGGTCTTCATAACTCTATTGGATTTGCACTCACTATTTAGACTCCTATGTTTGATAGTTTAAAATGGCCTTGGAGAGTTTTCTCTCCACACACCTAATCCAAGGCCCTAAAATATCCTAAAACTTATTGGTGTGTCTAAATTGAAAATTATGAAAAAAATTTAGTGTATTTTAATTAGTGCTTGTTTTTAAATGGGCTATTCATAACTCAAGGGATAAGTGGAAATGAAACTTGTGGTGTTTTGACGGAAAAAAAAAAAAATAATAAAAACCAAACTATATGCAAATGCACTCGTTTTGTTCTTTGATGAAAGAAATTTCTACTAGGTTCTGAGGAACTTCTAAGAAAGCAATAAATTTTTCTTTTCTTTTCTTTTACTCAAGCTTCACACTCACAAAAATTAACAAAACTATGGATGCCCTAAAAGATGCACAAATTTATCCTAATGCAATGAGTACATGCTGATGCAAAACTTAAGACTACTCTAAATCAAAGAATGAAAGTAACTTGTTTATCAATTCTAATTTTCCACTTAATATGTTTAGATAGAATATAAGTTGCTAATGCTCATTTTCGTCCAAACACTAAAAGCGAATTTCAAGACAAACAAAGATGCACATTCACTCACAAAAAGGAAACTAAATAGAAACAAGGCCAAAGAAAGAAAAAACCAAGTTTTCAAGAAGTTTTCTTCAAAGGCAAAAACAAAAATGACTTTTCAAAAGTGCTTCAACTAAGACTAAAACTTTATGATCAAAGAATAGGCAACAAAACACTTTGCAAGTTAACAACACAAAACAAGTGAAAACTTAACAAAAAATGTGTTTCAAGATGCTCTTAACAATAAAAAAGCAGCCCAAAAGAGCTTGGTGACAATGACTAAAAGATCTAGAAAGACAACTCTCAAAATCATCACACAACATCTTCCAAAAAGCAAGAAAAGTAAATGGCCACAAAGATGCAGTTTTGACATGGAAACAAAAATATCACCAAAACACGATTTGCCAAAAAGATTAAGACCAATCTTTCTACCCTGGAAAACTAGAACAACCAACCCAAAAGGAAATCTTGCGTGCTTAAACAAAAATGATGATGCTTGCAACAAAACAGAACAAGACCAACACTTTCCACAACTAGAGAGAGTTTGAAATCATGAATTTGCTGTAAAAATAAAGACTGACACAGAAAAGTAATTGTTCAGGAAATACTTAGACCAGTAGACAGATCTTCAGAAACAAAAATATTTGAAAAATCTTGAAAATTATAGGGTATATGTGACTGTGTTAATGCACAGATGCATGTATACGTTATTCAACCCAAAGGAAACATGTGTTTATGCGGGTTCACCTAAGGAAACTTGTATATATACGCTTCTGTAAACTAGAAAAACAATGTATATAATAGATCACAAGAAAAAACAAAAAAAGGTCTAAAGAAACTGATCAAACTTACAGTTCAAGTTCCTACAAGAACAAACTACACATTCACAACAAGCAAATAAATAGCTGAGCCCTGATTGGCTTGGATAAACCCAAACTAGGAACAACAATACTGATGTCCCCAGTGGAGTCGCCAATTCTATTAAGGGACAAAGTCCCCTAGGGTCTTGGGCCAATACCCTAGTAGATCAAGGGTTATCTACTAAGAAAAGAAAGCATTCCACATAGCCATGATGCTAATATAAAAAAACTACATGAAGAGAGGTGCACCTGGGGGTCCTTCGTTTGGGTAGATACAGCCAGGTTCCAAACCTCCTGGATTTCTTTTGGCTCCTTTAACCTGTAAAACAATTAATTCAAGAAAGCACAATATTATATAGACCAAGCATCATAAATAAATCAACTTCATAGCATATTCAAAGGTATTTAGTTATACAATTGAAACAACCATTCATATGTAAATCATAACATTGATATCATAAGCATGAAGAAGATTAATATCAGGAACAAGACAAGTGTTTCTTTTATTATAGATAACTAAAGTATAGAAAGGAATGATTTCACCTGAGTCTTCCTTTCGCAGGCTCCAAGTGGAACCATCCTCCGGATTCATCCAATCTCAAGCCTTCAACAAGCTCCTTCCATAACTCACTCAAGGATATCTCAACTAATGGAAAGACATCATAACTCTAGGAAACAAGTGTTTCCTGTAATGGGCGAAGTGCTAGAAGCACAAGGATCTTTAGACCTAGTCAGGGATAATCTCAACAGAGTGATTTTTCTCTCTATTCTCTCCTCCTTAGGCTTTCCCATTGAAGCCTTTTTATACTTCTCCCAAAATAGTTTTTTAGTTGGGAATTCGTTGGGAACAGTTGGGCCATAGGCACTAACAGGTAATCAATAGGTAAAACCCGTGATATCCACCCAAAATTAAGGAGAATTATTTTTTTTAAGTGTTTTAAGACATATATGTAGGTTGGGTATACAAAGACCCACATACACACACATTTAGCTCAAGGTAATGTCATATATAGGGAGTAAAACACTACTTTTAAGTATTTTGACTAGGTCTGGAAGGAGGGGTTGCCCTAGGCCATGAGTGCATCATCACAAACATCAAGAGTGAGATTTGGAGCTATAACACTCTGGAATTAGTGTGCATACTAGAAGCATCAGAAGATAAGATTGTGCGAGTTGTGGACCATTGGCTCGACCGAATTATAGGAGGATTTATCACTGAGTTCATGGTAGATATGACTATCAGCTATAGTGAGGCAGCGCTACATTTCCTCAAGAGACCGTGAGGTAAGTACATTAAATCTTTGAACACTTCGATTAAGATAATATTGTGTAAAAAGTGGGTTATGCGAATAAATTAATGTTTGGGACTACGCGAAGTGGGAAGATCTATAGAAGCAGAAGTAGTGAAGAATTAGAAACCAGTCCCTTAATTCCCCCCTTGCGAGAAAGCGAGGAAGAGCTCGTGAAATTTTCTCAGAGAAGCGCGGTCAGTCTGATAAGGCAGCGAATTCCAGGCTTACCACCTCCACCTACACCGCCACCCATCTCACACTCCTCACCTCCATCTCCACCCACCCCACCTCCGCCACCACTAGAGTTTAGTATGGCGAGTGCGATCAAACTATTGATATTCAGAAGAGTAGGGAATGAAGATCCAGACCAATTCTAGTTCGTGGTAAGAGCGGTATGGGAAGCACAAGGAGTCGTGGATGAAAATATCAAAAAGGCTATGCTAGTAAGCACATTATAGGATTACGCATTAACATGGTACACCAAGCATTCTAGTGACCATCCAAATGCAGGAATCGTAGAAATCCAGACGGCGATGAGCAGGGAATTTAGAAGGCCAAATTCGGAAACACAATAAATCATCGGGTTTAAGGAGATCGTGATGCTCTTGGGAAAACCCCCCTGGGATCTAGACCAAAGACTGAAGGATATGATTCGCGAAGCCAACATGATGTTGACGGATGGATAGCACCGCGCATGGTTTGTAGTGTCACTAACGTTACACTTAAGGAAAATGCTGTCACAACAAAAACTTTCCACCCAGGCCAAAGCTTTGGAGATGGTAATGAGATTGCATGAGACTCCTATACAAGACACTAGTCTAGAAGTCCAAAAAATCCATGCGCAACTGAAAAATCTGTGTCTGGAGATGTAGAGTTTGAAACAGGATAGGACACTTTGGCCAGAGGCAGGCAAGGAGGTATGGTGCATAAAATGTAAAGGCCAGGGGCATGACAAGGACCACTATCTAGTGTTCGCGAATTACTTGGTAAGAGGAGGGTCGATGCTATTAAGACCTTAGGCACAAGCAGGACCAAGCGCGGTGCCTGATTTATGGTGTGTGATCTATCAGATAGGAGGAAAACAAACTACAGATAATTTTCATCTATCGCAAACGTATACGCAGATGTCCCAGCATTTGTTTTGTAATTTATTCATGTCAGTAGGCCATGATGAACACACCTACAGAAGCTACAAACTAATGATGGATCAGACTCCTGCCTACAGGGTGCAGACTGAAATGCGAGCCCTCGACCCAAATGCAAGAATGGTGCGCGCTAGATTTTAGGGGCACAGTCAAGGTTGAGGTGGAATGGGACCAGGAAGGGGTCATAGACAACTAATTTGTTACAATTACAGAGGGCCAAGGCACTATGCCCGTGATTGTACAAACCTGACAAGGACATCATGTTTGTATTGTACTCTATTTGATCATGAGGCAAAAGACTACCCTATATTGATAGCGAGTCTGCACGAAAAAGGGGTAATTCTACCCCCTTCGACTTAGAATTTGTAGATGATGAGGTCTGAGCTGTGCAAAGAAGACCTAAATGTAAACATGATTCTTAGGAGTGGTATGGCCACTGGTGATGATAAAGATAGGCAGTCAAAAAAAGGTGCATGGGTTTGCAAGGCTCCTACAAAGGAACCCGAATTTGATTTAGAATGCATGAAGGAGACATTCATGCAAGCTAAGAAGAGCTTCACAGAAGCCTCCACTTCAGGTAGTAAGGATAAACTAGAACCAAGGATGGATCTTGTTGTACAGGTAAATCCCCTCTGCGGATAGAGGCGATCCCACTAGCCTAAATGGGGTCTAGCAACAATCAAACAACGCTAACACGCAGGTTCCTAATTGCAAAGTAAAGGCCAATGATGAGAGCCTACCTCGAATCCAACACTAGTATTTGTAGAAGAGTCATTGCTTCCGTTCTTCACTTCAGCTGGTCACAATCCTCACGATCCTCGTGAACAGACACCTGCACATGCAAAGAACAGGACAAATACAAGCATAAAATCCAAGAAATGCAACTATGTATCAGTCAGAAAGGATACAACTCAAACATCATTATAAAGACAATAAGAGTGGAACCATAATGATAGTCATCTATTATTATTGATAAACAAAAGAGAATACAACCAAGTTCTGACATCAAATCCTCCTTTGGCTGGGTGATCAGCAACACATGCCTTGCAAAGCTTGTAGGGGAGGGGAAACAAGCCTCTCTCTCCTTGGTTACTTAGACATGGATCTCCTCCTTAAAGATATAGCCTCATAGGGATGAACAAGGCCTCTTGTAACATGAGCTTAGCAATTCTCAGATTTTGGGACTTAGATTTGGGAGCTTGAAGAGTAAAATTACTAACTAGCTTGTCAAAGGCAAAGGGACAAGCTTATATAGAGAGAGGAGAAGGAGAAAAGATCATCCACAAGATTCATGGGATTGTCCTTATCATTAGGAAGCTTCCATGAGAGGTGGATAACTACTTCCCTCCTTTGGAGATTCGAAGCCCAGCTGAACTAACGCAAGATAGAATTAGTTCATGAATAGGTTAGGAAGAACCTTCGCAAGTTGGTTTGTTAAAAACTTTACCCAACTGGGTTGGCGCTAGTGTGACTCTGAGACAGAGCGCCAGCTGGTGCACCCTCTTTAGACGATTCCCCCCATTGGCATGAGTGATACACTACGGAACAACGCCAATGGAAAAAGGGCTATATTTATGAGTATTTTGTAGAAGGTGTCTTCAGGGCACATGAAGTACATACTCAAGGGGATACAATGCAGGTATTTTCAAGCTATGTCACTTCTCACAGGTCCCCGGAATAGGTCCTCCAATGTACGGGAGAAGGGGTAACAGGGACGGTGACAAAATACTGTGTAACAGATCCTTCAATGCTCACTACCTTTCTAGAGACATACATGAAACTGCTATGTGACAGCAAGGCAGTAAAAGGACTATAGGAACTTATCACTAGGTGCGTGTGGTTAGGAGAACTGCATGTGGTTTGGAAACATGGAAAGCATGCATTGCGCACAGGAAGGGAAATGAGGTTGACTACGCACATTGGCAAGTATGAAATGGATCAGGTATTCCTGGATCTCGGATTGGACGTGAATGTACTACCAGAAAAAACATGGGAATGCATGGGTAGACCCACACTATTGTGGTCTCCTATTCAGTTATGAATGGAGAATCAATAGAAGATCTTGCCCATGGGAAGATTGCAAGGGCTAATAGTAGATATTGAAGGTGTGAACATGCAGGCAGATTTTGAAGTGATAGAGATTATCGATGACAGTAATCCCTATCCCGCACTACTAGCAATAGACTGGGCCACCGATATGAATGAAGTCATAAATTTGAAGAAGCGCAAAATGATTTTTGAAAAAAAGTCACTATGTGTAGTAGTACAGCTAGATCCAGCTGAAGGAGCATGATACACTGAACTGGTGCCCGATGATGATGGTGATGACAATGTCGATTGCATCTACAAGATAACTACACAAGAGTAGGATTGGGTGAATTTGGCTACAGATGGAAGAATTTTGTGGGAGCGCGAAAGCTCCTGCACTTCAAATTTAGACGAAGAAATAGAGAGATGGTAGAATTGGTTGCATGAAGTAAAAATGCTTAATTGCAACATGATGGTTAGATCACTGTGCTGCGCAACAACACAGGCAAGGGATCTGCCTACATATGATGGG
The DNA here is from genome assembly GCA_000404065.3 of Pinus taeda. NCBI lineage: Eukaryota > Viridiplantae > Streptophyta > Pinopsida > Pinales > Pinaceae > Pinus > Pinus taeda. The sequence continues at coordinate 97,461 of APFE031329895.1, read as the reverse complement.
TTGATAGTAGTGGATGAATTCCTGAACAAATTTGAAAGCGCAGTACCAGAACAGAAACAGTTCGATGCTCTTAAGTGGGGACTGTGTGCAACGACCACATGATGGCAATGTACACATCAAGGAAGTTTTGACGACTGGCATGGATGTAGAAGAATGATGTGCCTATGATTTGGAAAGCCCTAGCTCAGGATGAGAGCTAATCACCAGGGGCAAAACAACTTGTGCACCCACCTTTTTCGATGGGTACAAACATATGTTGTACAACCTGCACAAGCACACACCACTCTTAGAATAGAGAATCAGACCAAAACGTAGCACCAAGAAATGCGACGCATGCTACCAATTATTCACGGAGAATCATTTGATAGCGTGTGTGAAGTACTGAACAGGGTTCACTAGGCAAGACACACTGATTGGGACCTGTGCGTACCAACGGTTCGATGTGCCTATAGGACCATGTTCAAAACCATGACCGCGGAAATGATTCCAAAGGTGTGGAACAGAGTAGGGACCACAACTTTTGAAGAGAATGAAAATAGGAATCCACATGTAATAGCACCCATAGATGTGACAGTGCGTGAAGCCCAGGACTAGGAAATCACATAGCTACACGAGATCAAACACATAAGGCTTCAAGAAGCCATTCGGTGAGGGAACCATAGACTTCGTGAACTCGAAAAATACCAGGTATGACTAAGGAAGAAAATCATTTTGATGGATGCAGAGGTCAAGGGGCTGGAAAATGAGATCAAGCAAGCATGTTTTGTCAATAAACCAAGGATGGAAAGGCAAGGTGCGAATGATCATACCACAGAATTAGAAGACTATCGCTGAGAATTTATGACTCTACTACCATGGCTACAACTGCATCTCACCAAATGCAGTAACCAGGGGAGTGCACTACATATGATAGAATGCACGGCACTGGCTATCGCGAGGGTAGTTGAGGATTTTCTACGAACTATACTGGAAGGCGAGATGAAGCCTCGCACAGGTGGTGTGACCATATGACTAGCCACAAGAAGCATAATCTCAATGCTCTAGGCAGTTGAAAGAGAGCACGGGACTATAAAAGAGTTTGTTTGGGAGCTGCACGATAAGGGAGGTACACGTAGAATCAGCTTGTCACAAGGTTCGCGCCCACGCACAGGGAGCTGCACTGCCATGCAGGTAGGCTAGGAAGTGACCATTGGTGTCACTGTTCATGACAAGATGTTTGGTTTGAGGCCAAATGGAGTGGGCAATGAACATCTAAGACAACAGTTATGGGCAAGATTTTGGAAAATCTACCGCCAAGAAAACATTGATGGCCTAGAATTAGAGGCAATGGTCGAATTTGAATTCAAAAGGTGCTATGAAACTCCCGGGGTTAGCCACAAGACAACACTTGTTCACTTGAGACTTGAGCAGTTGAATAGAGCATAGAGTGTTGAGTGCCGAGTGGTATTCGAGCCCATAGGTTTGCGAAAGATTGCATATAGTATAGACAAGATGATGGATACCAAGGCAGTTTTGGGCTTTGAAGAAGGAACAGCTAGCGAGGCCATGCCGACCCACATGGTACACAATGTTCTCAAAGATACTGGGGTTGCACCAGAAATCTTGAAGTCCCCTCGGATGCTGAGACCAAAAGAAGAAAAGCTAACAATGGGACGAGTCCACATGTCCTCAAGGAATCCATGGTTCAATAAGCTATCAATGGAGGAAAATGGCAAGGCTGTCAGCATTGAGTCATATGAAGAGGAGGAGGAATCATAGGCTCTGACTACCGAGGTTGAAGAGGAAGAAGATGTCGAGGCAGACATCCAGCCAATGTTCTCAGCAACAAAATTTTCCGAGTATGTCCCTCCGTGAAAGGGGAAATCTAAAGTACCAAAGGATTTGGATGCAACGAAGAGTGCGATCTAGACCCCACTCCTCCTCGAGGGAATTACCTTTGAGGGTCCGCTCCTAGGACATGTGCCTACCCTAAAATTTGAAGAATAGGACCTCGCAGATAGCGAGAAGTTCCCACACTTAGAGATGGAGAACCTAATGAAACAAAATACGGAGGGGTTGATGATCACATTATAGCCATAAAAATGGTTGCGTGGTGTGGAGAAGGTTCGGTTGCTTCATCTACTGCGGATACCATACTTTTACAACACACCCATCACCATTTTCATCATCAGGCAGCTGCTTTACCAGGTGCAAGATGGGTACTTATGGCTGGAGGAGCCTATTAACATCACGAAAAATCTCATCCATAGAATTTATCGTCTTCCCTGTAAGGGAAAGGACCCCACAAAAATAGCAGGAAAAAATGGCGATTTGGCTCTAATGGAAGCCATGAAGAAAAAATATAAGCTTGAGAAGAAAAAGACGGGTTCCATCAGCAGTATCAAGGATAAAGGGGTGTGCATAACCACCCAACTTTTGGCTGGGAAGGTAATGAGAAAATGCCATGGCGATGAAGTACCAGCGCCAGTAGTTGCGCTGGCCCAACAATGCACATAGGGGGTCCAATTCAATTGGGTCGAGTTCCTCTGTGAGGAATTCTTGATCAACTATAAGGAAGCCCAGGAGTAGGGTAAAACCTTCCACTACACATGGTTTCTCTTGTCCATTTTGATGGTAATGAGAGAACTGTCGAAGGATAGTCAGTTCCTGAGTGTTGAGCATGACATACTAGAGGCCGTGAAGTACACATCGATCTGGGTTACCAAGGACGCGAAGCAGATTCGTGATACAAAGATCTTATGGGTGCTCATGGAGGCGAGAATTTGGATGTGGATTAATAGGAGGCCACACCTGTCCCCCATAGTGCATAATAGTCTATGGAGCTTTGTAGACTTCAAGGCAAACATGCAAAATATTTACATCAAGGCATGAAAGGATCCGATGTAGCAGTGGAAAAAGCTCCTATTCATAGCCACTGACAACGTGATATTTATAGTGTTTGAATCATGGCCTCCCGAGTGGTGCACCTTAGATTTGGCGGAGTTGGATAAGATAGCGGTGCAGAAAAGGAAGGATGATGCCAAGCAGTGCATCACCCATCTGGCCAAGAAAAGGTGCAACAAAAAAGTGGTAGTCGAGGTCAGGGAAGCCCATAAAGTGGCACAAGCAGGTGTAGAGCAGAAGAAGGCAGCAGAAGCAGCAGCAGCACAGACAACAAAGGCCGAAACAATGTAGGTAGTGGAGGGCCAAGCAATGCCTATAGAATAGGAGGCAGAGAACACAAACTTTGCAGAAGAGAGCTTAGACCAAGGAACCACCTCAACCCAACTCAATCAGCCACATGTCATAGAAAGATCAGGTCCCGAAAAAAAGGTCAAGGCCTCGAAGCTGGCCATCGACCCAATCACCTTAACTAAAGGTGACCTCCATGACATCGGCGAGATGGTTCATGATGTCACTAGTGAAGCACTCCAAGACTTCATGACAAAAGAGCAGAATGTGTTTGGGGCCCTCAGGATACAGTTGTAGAATTTAAAGGTGTGGCCCCCTCAGGAAGTTATCCTATCTACCCACGTAGCAACAGGCACTTCAACAACAGAACAGATGCTGCGCGCAAGGATGGCCAACACAATAGTGTTTCCAGAAGGAGCATTGGTATTAGCAGATGCGACGGACCGAATGACAGTTAGCATGATTAAAGGCCTTAGTCTTAATCTAGCTACCCTTCCCTGAGAAATGCTCTATCAGCTATAGGATGGAATAATAATAGAGCTACGTGCTAGGGAGAGCTGCGCGCCAGGGAGAGCTACACGCCAAGGAGAGTCGCGCAATCTAGGTTATGAGCAAGCAAAAGATTATTATAGAACAACTTAGCTTGCAGCACGATGAGCCGATGTCGTAAAACAAGTTGTTGGTGCAGATGGTAGATGACACTTTCCGACACATCCTAGAGATGGCTATCACAATAGATCTACCAGTAGAAGTGTGGATTCATAGTCTAGCAAGTGGAGTCTGCGATGTTAGAGAAGAGACAAAAAAGGTGCAACTAGAGCTAAATCTCCAGATTATCGAGCTGCAACTAAAGGCATATCCTTCCACTCCCCCACAGGTCAAGAGTGCATCAGCACTATTACAATAGGGATGGAAGAGATTGGAGGTGCAGTGTGCGATTGTACCACCATGTTGGAGTAGGCGCTTGAGGTCCTCACGACATTGCAGGAGGACCCCAACATTCAGTGGCTGGAGACAAAGGCACGTGAGCTCCAACAGTAATATGACAACATCAGAGGGACTGTGCAGACAATAGTCCTTACTCAGTGGCTTGCAAAGATGCAGTAAGCCAAGGCATTGAAAGAGCAGGTGGATGCGGTGCACCATAAGGAAGTTGTTCTCAAAGTGCGGGTCTAGCCATGGATTGATGAAGCCTTTACAATCATAAAGGATATTAAAGGAAAGCTTGTGTAGATTCAGGGGATGTAGGTACAGATGCAACGCAGCACGCTAGACACAGAGGGCTCAGAAGACAGAATGTAGCAGGTGTAGCAGGTAGCAGCCTAGTGCGTTGTCGACATTCAGGCCATTCGAGACCTGTTGGAGGGACTCTGCACCAAGATCGTTGCGTCGACAGAGTGACTCGATAGCGAGTCACGATGCTTGTGTTGGTGGCCTGTTGGGCATGGAATCCCCCGACAACATGTTTTGGGGCTCAAAGCCCATGTTTTGGTCAAATATGTTGTAAGACTCTGCGAATTGCAGGTGCAGAGTGCAAAATGTATATTGAGGCATATTGTTATGAAACCAGCTCACAAAAAGATAGAAAAGAGAGATCAACGCCTTAGAATTCAACCTCTTCGAGGGGGCAACGTCCTTTACAATACACAAATGAACAATTCTTCGATGATACAAATGAAAAAACCTCCTTTCTATATATAGGAGTCCAAGTGGTCATAATATAATCAGAGCCGACATAACAATAATAATGTAAGGGCACAATAATAACAATAGTGGGCTTCTATG
>APFE031329895.1:58746-92334 GCA_000404065.3 Pinus taeda | reverse complement strand
TGTCCTTTTATCTCTAGAGTTTGAGGAGTGGTAATTTCTTCCAATCCTTTACAAGATATGGTTGGATTCATTTCTTGATGCTCGATGTGATCTTTCACTTCTTGAACATTTTTCTTCTTGATATGTCCTTCTATATTGATAGTTTTAGGAGTGGTAATTTCAACCAATGAATTACAAGATATGGTTGGATTCATTTCTTCTTTCTCGATGTGATCTTTCACTTCTTACACCCTTTTCTGCTTGATATGTCCTATCTTGAGAGTTTGAGGAGTGGTAATTCTTGCCAATGCTTTACAAGATATGGTCTTATTCATTTCTTCTTTCTATGGGGTGGGGTCCTAGCGTATATCCTCTTCTTTTGATATTTCTTGATCCTTTTCTTCCTCTTCTTCATATTCTATGTAAAATAATTTCTTCTCAGCACACTTATGACCTTTAGTGCATTTGCTATCACAATTGTAACAAAGCCCTTTTTGTCTTTTTTCTTCCAGTTGTTGTGGTGTAACCCTTGTAGGTTGTGGAAGGCTAGGAGAAACAACACTTCCATCTTTATAGTTGTGAGGGGTATGCTTTCCATAATTTTGCTTTCCACTATGTCACAAAGCCCTTTTACTATTTCCAATTGTTGTGGTGTTTCTCTAAAGAAGGTGTTGCTCTTTGTATCTTCATAATGTGCTATCATTTAATCCGTGAAAATTGACCACGTAACAAGTGTTTACGAGAACAAAGCCCTTCATACCATAAAAATTGATCTGGTTCTAAATATGAAGATGCAATACATACCTTTTGTAACAGTGGTACACCATGTACATCAAAATATTGCTCCATCTAAAGTATCCAATTTACTGGATCCTTGCCATCAAACTTCCTCATCTTGTTTTTTCTTGATTTTAGGAGCTTGATCTTGAAACGACTATAACTCTGTACTTTCAGATATTTAAGTTTTGAAATTGCGATATATAGTAGCCCTCTGTGTCCTCTTTCCAATGCCACCAGCCTGATCCAAATTGGATTCTCCAAGAAATAGTTATGCACAATCTCCCAAGATGACCTGATTATAGACCTTTCCAGAAGAGCGAACTTGTATGAAGTTCCACGAGTCACTATTTCTACCTTTGGCTCTGAAAAATATATACAAGAAACTATATTCCGTCCTCTTTCTATACCTTCTTACAAAATTTCAATCTAATACTCAGAGAGAAAGTTATGACGATTTTCCCCAGGTCACCTATTTGGAATGTAATTCAGGAGTCTACAAAAGACCAACTTCCTCAGATCATATCTCAGCAAATAAAGCGCGAAAAGCTCTGAAATTTAGACCCGAGATTTAACGTGATTTCTTCTCAAATGGGTTTGCTTTTTAGCTTCTGAAACATCACAGAAAAAATTTTATAGCGCAAATTTCACGATGACCTGTTTGGAGCAGCGAAACCCTAGAATCCGAAGCTCTGATACCAAATGTTATGAAACCATCTCACAAAAAGATAGAAAAGAGAGATCAACACCTTAGAATTCAGCATCTTTGAGGGGGAAATATCCTTTACATTACACAAATGAACAATTCTTCGATGATACAAATGAAAAGACCTCCTTTCTATATATAGGAGTCTAAGGGGTCATAATATAATCAGAGCCGACATAACAATAATAATGTAAGGGCACAATAATAACAGTAGTGGGCTTCTATGGGGCACAATAGTAACAATATGGGCACTAAATGGGTACCTCAATATAATAAGGGGGTTGTACTAATAATAATAAGGGGTTACAATAGTAGTATAGGGGCCTAACACATATGGTTGTCCGCCCTAAGTGTTGTAATGTAATGTAATGTAATGTAATGTAATGTAATGTAATGTCGACCTACCCATGGTCTGCAGACCATGAGATTGTATAAATAGACCATGGCTCTAAGTTGTAAAGAAAGCTAATTTTAGATAATGAGAGATGGATTAATGTAATGATCTGGTAGTGAATAGAGAAGAAGTCTAAGTGTATTGGGTCGTAGTAGAAGGAAGAAGCTCTGTAGCTGAGTGCATAGAGGCCTATATAGTCCACAGCTGAGTGTGTAGGGTAAAGTTGAGTGTGTAACCCAAGAAGAAGAGTAGTAAAGAGAAGTTTGATTCTAAATACTATGTATCTGGTTTTGTATGATTTTCTATGCGTTTATACTGTGTCTTTTATTGCACGCACTTATATGAATATTGAACAATGTTAAGTATAATTGGGCTCATATAGATAAGTTAAGTAATCAAATAATATTGGGTTAAGAACTCAGGTAATAACATAGATCGCACCTCAAACAGAGCTGCACAAAGGCATAATTGCAAGCTACGAGGTACTGATAGGTGCGCGTAGCGACATGTGTGCAGGGTCAAACCGCAGACCACCAACAAACCATCAGACATCTCTAGGGTACGGAAACCTGGTTCGAGCACCCACCCATACTACTTCGGGTGAGACCTCAGTTTGCACTCCAAGGACAATTTCCGAAAGGGCCAGTAGTATCGAGATTTGTTTGGTTAAATCACCTTTGAACCTGGGTCAGGCCCATACAAGCCAACAATAATCATGCTAAGAATCCGATGAGGACTCCTATTCTTAAAATAGAACGTTGTGTTGCATGGTTCAGCCCATAAGTGCATAGGTAGCCTTTGGTCATTCAAAATTTCCCTCATTTCTCCCATAATGCAATGGTTCTTCCTCTCAACCACCCCATTCTAATGTGGGGTGTGTGGTGTTGTCAACTCTTATCGAATGCCTTCTTTTACATGGAAATTTTTAAACTCATTTGACATGTAATCACCTCCATTATCGCTCCTAAGAGCCTTCACCTTCTTTCATGTTTCTTTCTCAACCAATGATTTGAATTCTACGAACTTGGAGAAAGTCTCATCCTTATTCTACATGAAGAAGATACAACACTTCTGTGAGAAGTCATCAATAAAAATGAAAAAATATTTATGCCTAGTAGTGGAGGCTATTGAGAAAGATCCACAAGCATCATAGTGGATCCTTTCAATGATTTCACGTGCTCTATTGTCACAATCATGAAAAGTGGATTTTATGTACCTTCTCAAGGTACACCCTTTACATGTATCATGTTTCACTAGTGCTCCTTTGGGGGGGCCTTTGTTTATCTACTCCATGATCTTCAAACTACCATGATGCAAATGGCCACGTATTATATGCCAAAGTGCACCGACATCGTGGCTCTACACCTTCTCTACCTTTTTGTGCAATGCAACACAATCTTCCACATATACCTTGTAAGGGTTCTTCACACGAACCCTAATCTACCTCACCTATACCGTGGCTATGTGTGTAAGGAATGATTTTCCTTTGTTGAAGATCACATCATAATGATAATCTTCCAAAACTGCAACAGAGACAAGATTCTTCTTTAGAGTCGAAACAAACATCACATCCTTGAGTCTGAGAGGGGAGCCTGACTCCCCCTCTAAAAGGTGACTATCCTAATCTCAGTCGTGTTGTAACTTCCATCAACTCCAATCTCGATGTGAATCTAGATATCTTTCTCCTCAAAATCACTGAAAAATACCTATTCCACATCGTATAGAATGATGCACAATTGTCTAAGTAGCACATGCTCCCCATCATTATGTTGGCCATGCATGCAATGAGAGTAAAGTCAAGCTTCAACTATGAAGATATATCTTCACGTGTTTCTCCTCTTGAGTCTTCTTGCTTTTCTTCTTCTGTGGACACTTTGTGGTATAGTGCCTAAATTCATGACAGTGAAAGCACTTGATTCTAGACAACTCTTTCTTCTTCATTGTTTGACTATATTATGCTTTGGATTGGGATTTCTTCCCTTTCCTCTTCCTTGCCTTTCTAGCCAAGGCACATTTTCTTCATCCTTTCCCTTGGATGAAGTCCCATCTCTTATATTCCAACTTATTTCCTCCTGTACCAAATTGGACCATAGGCATTCCAAATTTGGTAGTTTCTCCCTCCCATTCATTTAATCTTGGTCGTTGTGATAGCTCTTTGGAAAGCCTAGAAGGGTTAGGCTTACCAAATCATCCTCTGCTACAATAACACCAACTTGAACAAGTTCATCACGAAATTGTGTGAACCTACTCAAGTACTATGGAATGGTCTCACTCTTCTACATCTTGATATTTTGGAGTTTATCCATGATCCCAAGCTTCCTATGCTCACTACTATTCTGAAACATATTTGTCAATGCTTACCACATTACATACAAACTCTCTTTCCTATGGATATTTGAGATAATGTGGTCTCGTACTCCCTCATATACGATTCTCCTCATCTTGGCTACACACTTTTTCAATTTTGCTAGATCTTGAGCATCAAATGTTCTCAGATTTAGGATATCATTATCCATGAATTCCTTCAATCCATTATCTTCCAACACTACCTCCATGCGGTCCTTCCAAGCAACATAATTCGACCTTCACTCAAGGGCATACTCAAGTCTTAGTCTACAGAAATCCATCCTCCTAACTCTAAAGAATTGATCCTATAAATATGATCCTCTTGCAATAAAAACTTCAAAATATTTTTTCTACAGTGAATTTTGCTTTAAAACCATGTAGAAATTAATGTGTAGATTCGAAACTGTGCATGAAATTTACTAAATCAGAAGATTGGAAGCTACTTAAATGATCCAAGGAAGTAAATTCACCATCTATAACACGAATCATAGACATGAAAAATGAAACATCACACATGCACAAAGATTTATCTAGGGGAAAATAACTTCTCAAAACCCCTTCCTACATGTATTGTATTAATCAGAGAATAGATATGAAATACATATGCTTGCTCAACCCTGAGCACACCCTACAAGTGTATAGTCTATCCCTCTTCCTGCCGAACTGACTATGGCCAACACTCAGTGAATTTTTAAGCCCTCCAAGCTCGTATTTCCTTGTCTTGTTTCTTAAGGAGATTAGCCCCTATTATTTAGGAAATTATATCTATTGAATTGTGCAATTCCTATAGGTCCTTCCTCTGACTACATGCAACACCTATACACATGGGAATATTCTACAAATGATATTACACTACCCTGGAATCTCCATCTCAGCTACATAACTCTAATTATCTGAATGAAACAATTATTTTAGGTTGATTAATCAGTTAACTAATTGATCACTAAGTATGGTTGAAGTTCCACTTCCATAACTTAATATCTAATAGTTCTTTTAATAGTTAGAACTAGTTTAATTGACAATAACTCATATTAACTGAAAAAGATTGCTACAAATTAGAAATTAGTCATATTGAACTTAATTCAAGCTTACCCAACTCAAATTAATTGAGTGATAAATTCCATGTCACCTCATTTAACTACCTCTAAGATTTCTACTAAAATAGAAATTTGAATTTTATCTGCTTTGGCCAAGCTAAAATCAAATTGAGATTTTCTCAAACTTAAATTTTCTCAAGCCAAAGTAAAACTGAGCCATGTAGCCAGTGTATTGATTTAGAAACCTTCTCTATCTATGCTAATTTGAAGGAGAACTCACATTCCCCCCCGCATCCTGCAAAAGTCTCTCAGCTTGCCTGGTCCTTTTCTTGCCTTCTCTGGATGGTTTTGCTTGAGTGGCTACCTCGACCCTCTACTCCTCAACTTGTGGCTACTCCACAACTTCTTGAGGTTCCTCCTTTAGAGCCAACAACTCCTCTTCTACTGGGATCTTATGTTCCCTCTCAAGAGAGCACCACATGTATTTTTCCTCATTAAATTTAACATCCCTTCACGTAGTTTCCATTATGAGGGATGACAAATACACACGATAGTTTTAGGGAATTTTCGTATAACCCACAAATACCCCCAATTTTTCTGTCATTTCTAGATTATTCCTTGATTATTTGAAGTCATGGCACTAAATAGAGGCTCCAAAAATCCTGAAGTGTGACACATTGGACTTCCTCATTGAGAAATCCTCCTCCATTTAAATCATGCCAAGAATGTGATGAGGACTCCTGTTCTGAAAATAGAACATTGTGTTGCATGCTTCAGCCCACAATTATAGTGGTAGGCTTTGGTCATACAAAATCGCCCTTGTTTCTCACATAATGTAAAGATTCTTCCTCTCAGCCACCCCATTTTATTGTGGGTTGTGGGGTGTTGTCAACTCTCGTCGAATGCCTTCTTTTACACAAATTTTTTTAAACTCATTCGACATGTAATCACCTCCATTATCGCTCTTGAGAACCTTCAGCTTCTTTCTTGTTTCTTTCTCAACCAATGCTTTGAATTCTACGAACTTGGAGAAAGTATCATCCTTCTTTTGCATGAAGAAGATAGTACACTTCCATGAGAAGTCATTAATAAAAATGACAAAATATTTATGCCTAGTAATGGAGGCTATTGACAAAGTTCCACAAACATCAGAGTGGATCCTTTCAAGGATTGCATGTGCTCTATTGTCCCGATCATGGAAAGTGGCTTTTGTATACTTTCCCAAGGTACACACTTTGCATGTATCATGTTTCTCTAGTGATCCTTTGCGGAGGTCTGTGGTTATCTGTTGCATGATCTTCAAAGTGCCATGATAAAAATGACCAAGTATTTTGTGCCAAAGTTCACCAACATCTTGGCTCTACACCTTCTCTGCCTTTGTGCTCAGTGGAACACAATATTCCACATCTATCTTGTAAATGTTCTTCACATGAACCCCAATCTACTTCACCTGTCCTGTGGCTATGTGTGTAAGGAATGCATTTCATTTGTTGAAGATCACATCATAACGACAATCTTCCATAACTGTAATAGAGACAAGATTATTCTCTAAACTCAAAACAAACGTCACATCCTTGAGTCTAAGAGGGGAGCATGACACCCTCTGAACGGTGACTGTCCCAATCTCGGTCATGTTGTACCTTCCATCATCTCCCATCTCTATGTGCATCTAGAGATATTTCTCCTCCAAATCAGTGCAAAAACATCTATTCCACGTCATATGGGATGAGGCACCATTGTCCAAGTACCACTTGCTCCCATCACTATGTTAGCCATGCATGCAATGAGAGTAAAGTCAAGCTTGAACTGTGAAGCTAGATCTTCACCTGTTGCTCCTTCTGAGGTCTTCTTGCTTGTCTTCTTTTGTGGACACTTCATAGCATAGTGCCTGAATTCATGACAATGAAAGAACTTGATTGTGGAGAAATATTTCTTCATGCCCCCTTGACTATATTATGCTTTGGATTGGCTTTTCATCCTTTTCCCCTTCCTTGCCTTTCTAGCCAAGGCGGGGATTTCTTCATCCTTTCCCTTAGATGAAGTCCCATCTCTTGTATTTCGCCTTATTTCCTCCTATACCAAACCGAACCATAGGTATTCCCAATTTGTTAGCTTCTCCCTCCCATTCACTGAATCTTGGTAGTTGTGATAGCTCTTTGGAAAGCCTTGAAGGGTTAGGCTTACCAAATCATCCTCTGCTACAATATCACCAATTGACCATGTTCACCACGACATTGTGTGAACCTACTTAGGTACTATGGAATGGTCTCGTTTTCTGCATCTTGAAATTTTGATGTTTATCCTTGAGCCCCAACTTCCTGTGGTCACTACTATTTTGGAACAGATTTGTCAATGCTTGCCACATTGCATACATAGTCTCTTTCCTATGGAGTTTTGAGACAATTTGGTCTCGTACTCCCTCCTATATGATTCTCCTCGCCTTGGATACAGAATTTTTTTATTCTGCTAGATCTTGAGCATCAGATGTTGTCAATTTCAGGATATTAATATCAATGAATTCCTTCAATCCATTATCTTCCAGCACTGCCTCCATGTGGTCCTTCCAAGCAACATAATTTTAGCTTCCCTCAAGGGCATACTCAAGTCTTAGCCCATAGAAATCCATCCTTCTAGCTCTGAAGAATTGATCCTGTAAATATGATCCTCCTGTAATAACAAATTCGAAATATCTTCTCTATAGTTAATCCTTCTCTAATACCATGTAGAAATTAATATGTAGATTGGAAACTGCGTGTGAAATTTTCTAAATCAGAAGACTCAAAGCCACTCTAGTGATCTGTGGAAGTTAATTCACCATCTATAACACATATCATAGACATGCAAAAGGAAACATCACATATGCACAGAGATTTCTCTAGGTGAAAACAACTACTCAAAACCCCTTCCTATAGGTATTGCATTAATCATAGAATAGAGATGAAATACATATGCTTTCTCAAGCCAAAGCACACCCTGCAAGTGTATAGTCTATCCCTTAAGAAAATTTTCAATCCATCGAAGCTCCTACTTCCTTGTGTTGTTTCTTGAGGAAATTAGCCCCTATTTCTTAGGAAATTATCTCTAATGAATTGTGCAATTCCCCTAACTACTTCCTCTGACTCCATGCACCACCTCTACACATGGGAATAGTCTACAATTGATTGTACACTACCTTGGAATCTCCATATCAACTGGGAAACTTGAACTATCTTCTTGCAACAATTATTTTTGATTGATTGATTAGTTAACTGGTTGATCATTGAGTGTGTTTGAAGTTCCACTTCCACAACTTGACCTCCACTAGTTCTTTTAACAATTAGAACTAGTTTAACTGACAATAACTCAAATTAAATGAAATATATTGCTACAAATTAGAAATAAATCATACTGAATTGAGATTATGCTTCCCCAACTTGAATTTTTTGAGTGACAAGTGCCATGTCACCTCAGTTAACTACCTCCAATATTTATGCTAAAATAGAAATTCAAATTTGCTCTCGTCTGACCAAGCCAAAGTCAAACTAAGATTTTCTTGTTGCATCTTTAACAAGGGTGATCCAAGGTTCTATTAAAAATGTTTTTATAATCACTTACCATAGTTGTGCCAAAACCTTCTTTGAATTTATAAGGTTAAATTTTTCAAGGCATGAGAGCAGCAAGCCTTTGGAGATGCCCTAGATAAATTGAGACAACAAGTCTACCTAGCTCGAAAGAAACTAACATCAAGAGATTCATGTTGAATTTGAAGATGACAAGTAGTATGAACCCAAGATCTTTGTAAGTATATCAGGAATCTAGATCAAGACTTAACACTAATACAAGTGTGTAGAAACAAGATAGTGTTTCAAATATTAAAGATTTGAATAGAGAAAGTTTAAATGAATTGATTAGTATATAGGCAAGGAACAACCTCAAGTGAACATAAAAAATAATAATCATTAGGGAAAGAGACCTAACTGGAAAATTCAAACTATTTCATTTGGCCTAATATTTGAAGTCTTGAGACCATACCATAGCATTTACTCCAAATATATGTTGTGTTCTCTGCAAGCCAAAAGACATAGTTGCACAACGACAAGGAAAGTCATGGTTCACTAGGAAAGGTTAAGGAAGATTTGACTCAATTGACCACATAAATTGATCAGGAGCTCAAGACCAAGTGTCGAAAAATGCTCAAATTTGAAAGTGCTCGGATTGGGTTGGAACCTGAATGATCGAATAGGCCTCATCTTCTTGATTCTGGTGCCACAAACAATTCAAAAAACCGACACCGCATGTAGACGTTATGCCAATTTGAAAATCACCCAATAATCTTTAATTTTGATTTTTTTAATAAAAAAATTGAAATAGCATATTCTAGAGAATATTCCTTTTAGAATATTCTTAGAATATTCTATTTAGGGCAGCCAATAGAAGGGTGCCACGTGGTAGGCCTAAAGACTGCCATGTGGCCCCAAGGTGGCCAATGGAACGACATATCAAAAACTTGCTCTTTGACCTTCTAGACTCAATGGAGTAGGTTTGAAGTCTAATAGAGGTCATCTTCAGAGGTTGAAGCTACAAAAAAGATGAAGGAGCCATTAGGGCCTTGAAGGAGAAGGCTATGTATTGGACTATGTTTCTCTGTTTAAGGTAAATGAACAGGCATTCTTAACTATTGCATACCTTTTGAATCTATTTAGATGGTTTGCAGAGCCTGTTAAGAACATTAGAAAGCTGAAAAGCTTCATTTAAGTTCTAGAGGTAATTTTTGTTGATTTTGCTGGTAGCAGTGCAAGGCCTAACTAGGGGAGCTAGAGGACATTTGCAATGAACTAGTGGTCATTCTTGACTTAAAACATCATTCTGAATCCATTTACAAAGGTTTCATCAAGTATTAAATACTTTTAGAGGTCGAAAACTCAGCAGAGAAGTTTTCCTTGACCCTAGTGCCAAGGAGTGCCAACAGTGTGTGTAGGCGAAACCGATGCAACCGGAGGCCGTTTCTGATGAAAAAAACTCTATCTTGACTATTTCAGTCATTATGGAATCAATGGAAGTGGTTCAAATCATTTTGAGTACTTCTATAGCTTAAGAAGTTGATGTGAAGTTGTGGGCATCCCTGGGCAAACCATGGAGGAGAGCCATTTTTAGGGATGTTGTGCTTGATGTAAGCAATTAATTAGTTGGTATTTGGTGTCTGATCATTATTGGATATATTAGTACTGGTTTCAGTGACGGAAACAAGAATCTGAGGGACTTTGTGCCATTTAGATGCTTAGAGAAGCTTAGTGCACCGACAGAAGGATGTGTATCCATGGAAGCCTTGAGCTGCTTGTAGGAATTGGACAACCATTAAAAGGATTTGAAATGGTATTCTCAGTCATTTGAATCATTTTTGTATTCACTGTGGTTAAGTGTGGAGCTTGTAAAAGAATTTAATTACCTTAATCCCAAAGAGTCTAGTCATGTTAACGAAGCTCAAAGGAGATGTAGCCCAAGAGTTGGGGTGAACTCTATATTATTTTGCTATTGTGTTTTGATATTATATGGCTGAATTATGTTGCTGATATATATGTTAAGTTTCAGCAAAAACAAATAAACTTAAAACACATAAATAGAAGAAACGGTATACACCTCATTCAAGCTAAAACTCCACATAAAGTCAAGTTTAAGCAAGGCCTTTTCAATTAAATATGAGTGTTTACTTCTATTATTTCTTTAGGCAGAGTCTGCAAAGGGCTAGGTAGCTTCTGGATCTCATCCTCTCTTTAGAGGTGACATATCCAATAAATGCCCCTACAGTCTATCTCTGTATTAGAAATAAGAAGTTCTCACATTTTCATATTTAAACTTGGAGTATTTTTGCACTCATTTACATAAATGAAAATGGATACCTTGAACCCCTTATCAAGTACATTCCATTTTCATATCAGGTTGGTATCAGAGCACTTGGTTTTCTTGATTGACATCACAATAGCTTGATTGTATAGCTTGAAATGTTTTTAAAGTAGTGTAGAAGATTGATTGCTTTACTATTTTGTAGAATGCATATTGTTTTAGTTTGTTGAAGTTTGGGGATAGCTACTGATTAGCTAAGTCTTGGAGAGGAAAAAAAAGAATAGAAGATATTTTTTTTACCCCAAAGGACCTCAAAACCACTCCAAGGTTTTCACTTGAGTTGGCTTGTTGTTTGCTATTTGAACAAGATTTTCACTTGATTTGTGTGTTGTTGGCTGCTTGAATATGTGATGGTTGTAAAGACATTTGGGTGAAAAAGCTTGGTCATTTGTTTTGAAAAGTTTTAAGAACATTGTGAAGTCAATTTGTTCATTGACGTCATAATTAAAACTTCTACAAGTGAAGTTTCATCCTTCACAAGGTTCTTCGATGAGGATATGAAGCGTGAATTCCTTATATTGAAGAATATGGTGTAGATCTTGTTTGAGGATAGAAGAGAAAGCACGGAGCTTTGTGAGAAATTGCTGGCCATGAAGTAGGAGAAGGAATAAATTCTTCAAAGATTGCATGATATGGAGTTGCAGTTTCATCAAGCCCAAGAGGCTTTGACCAAGAACATGCATGAGAAAGAGGTAATCCATTCTGATTTGTCTTCAGTTTCCTCTTTAGAAAGATGTGTTGGATCTTTCAAAAAGCTTACAAGAGGAGTAGGATCCAAGTTAATGATTAAGATGGGTTATGAAGGAAAAGGATTAGGAAAGCATGCACAAGGCATGATTGAACCCCTTTCTATTGAGGAACGACCTAAGAATCTTGGACTTGGTTATCTGCAATCTAATGGTGAAGACTCAAAAGCCATGAAGGCATGTGAAGTTAATTCAAAGAGAATTTTTGTTCCAACTTCCATGTAGAAATATGTAAAATTTGTTTCAAAGATGATTTCCATTACTTTAAGCCTTTGTTGCAGCAAGAAGATGTTAGACATGCAGCTTATGGAAAGCATGCAATTTTAGGCAGTTTTCAAGACAAGAACGATGATGTTACTCTGTAATTGAAAACTGGAGCCTCTACTAGTTCATCTCCTCATAGAGGCAAAAAGGATGAACATGCAAAGAAACACAAGAGGTATACATATTCTCATGATCAATTCGATTGTGTTTCTATAAGGCATGAAAATTTTACATGCTTTAATGGAAGAAAGATTTCTTGTACATATGGTGGTCAATTTAACCATCATGTTTCAAGATGCTGGATGAGGAAGAAAGCACATAAAAAAAAGATGAAGCAAAGACTTCCTTCAAAGAAAGTGCATAAGATTTGCAGTTTTTGCCAAAAGAAGGGACATGTTGTCTCTCATTGTTGGACTTTACATCCAACTCGTCATCCCACACACATGTAGCAAGAGGACAAGAAGATTGGCAAAGGTGGAACCATGGATTCCATTATTGATGTGGAAAGGGAAGTTTTACATGAGGAAAAGTTGCAGTAGCAAAAGTTGCCATGGAAGTGGCTTGGTGAGAAGTGGATGGACTTCTTGACATAGTAAGACGTACTCCTTTTATACATATGTAAATTTCGGATGTATGCATGTATATGCTATAATATCATGTTTGTTTTGAGCCACCTTAGATCATTGATCAAGGCAACGTTGTTCAGTTTCATTCTGTAATTTTCTCACCAAAAAATTTATGTGTGAGTGCAACTGTGCAACAAAGAGAGTTGTGGATAGGAGGAGAAGCACATTCAGGAAGGGAAATGTTAATTTCTTTCCATTTGTGGTTCAAAGTCATTTTCCATGCAAAGAAAATGCTTGAAGGGATGAAGAGAAGAGGATGTTCATTCTCTCATTTTTTGTACTACATTTCAGTTCAGCATTTCAGTAAGATTTTGGGGTCCAAAAGCCTCTCATTTGGGAGGTGTGATCAGGAGCTCAAGACCAAGTGTCGAAAAATGCTCAAATTTGAAAGTGCTTAGATTGGGTTGAAAACTAAACGACTAGACAGGTCTCGTCTTCCTGATTCCGACGCCATAAACGATTCGAAAAACCAACACTATATGCAGAAGTTATGCCAATTTGAAAATCGTCCAATAATCTTTAATTTCGATTTTGTTTACAAAAAAAATTTGAAATAGAATATTCCAGAGAATATTCCTTTCAAAATATTCCCGAAGTATTCCATTCAGGGAAACCAATAAAAGGGTACCATGTGGCAAGCTCGGAGGCCGCCACATGGCCCCAAGGTGGATAATGGAATAGCATATCAAAAACTTGTTTACAATTCTATGGGTCAACCACACGACCTACCGGTCACCAGTGCCAAGTCTTACCGTTAGGCCACGGGGTAGAACTTGAATGGTAATGGCAAAAGGTTAATGTTAAAGCTAGCTAACCGCCTAGTCAATGGTCAAGCATGAACTCCAAGGCAGTTAAACTGCCAATGTGACCAAACTTAAATGCAACTGCAATTAAATCTAGCGGTCACTGTGAGATTGGCAGTCGGTTTGGCAGTGGTGCCAATTTTGGCGGTCTCGCCAACTTTGGTAGGCTTAAATGACAGTTAACTAAAGTTAGCTGGAGTTAAATCAGGGGAAACTGGCAATTGGAGTAAATGTGCCATAACTTTAGCTAGGAGAGGCCTTTTGATGCGATTTTTTTTTTTTTTTTTCAGCTCTCTTTGACCTTCTGGACTCAATGGAGTAGGTATGAAGTCTAACAAAGGTCATCTTCAGAGGTTGAAGCTACGAAGAAGTTGAAGGAGCCATGAGGGCCTTGAAGGAGAAGGCTGTGTATTGGACTATTTTTCTCTGTTTAAGGTAAATGAATAGGCATTTCTAGCTATTTTATACCTTTTAAATATGTTTAGATGGTTTGCAAAGCCTATTAAGAACATTAGAAAACTGAAAAGCTTCATTTAAGTTATAGAGGCCATTTTCGTCAATTTTGCCAACAATTGTGCAGGGCCTAGCTAGGGGAGCTAGAGGACATCTGTAGCAAACCAGTGGTTGTTCTTGAATATAAACATGATTTTGAATCCACTTACAAAGGTTTCAGCAATTATTAAAGACTTTTGGAGGTCGAAAACTTAGCAGAGAGGTTTTCCTTGACCCTGGTGCCAAGGGGTGCCAACAATGTGTGTAGGCGAAACGGGAGTAGCGAGAGGCCATTTCTGATGAAACAAAACTCTATCTTGACTATTTAAGTCATTATGGAACCAATGGAAGTGGTTTCAGATCATTTTGAGTACTTCTACAACTTAAGAAGTTGATGTGAAGTCGTGGGCTGCCTTGGGCAAACCGTGGAGGAGAGCCATTTTTGGGGATGTTGTGCTTGATGTAAGAAATTAATCAATTGTTATTTGGTGTCTAATAATTATTGGATACAGCAGTAGTGGTTTCAGTGAAGGAAACAAGAATATGAGGGAGTTTGTGCCATTTAGAAGCTGAGAGAAGCTTAGTGCACCGACAGAAGGATGTGTATCTATGGAAGCCTTGAGTTGTTTGTAGGAATTGGACAGCCATTAAAGGCATTTAAAATGGTATTCTCAGCCCTTTGAATCATTTTTGTATTCATTGTGGTTAAGTGTGGAGCTTGTAAAAGAATTTAATTACCTTAATCCCAAAGAATCTAGTCATGAAGCCCAAAGGAGATGTAGCCCAAGAGTTGGGGTGAACTCCTATATTATATTGCTGTTGTGTTTTGATATTCTATGGCTGAATTATGTTGCTAATATATATGTTAAGTTTCAGCAAAAACAAATAAACTTAAAACGCATAAACAGAAGAAAAGATATACACCTCATTCAAGCTAAAATTCCTCATAACTTCAAGTTCAAGCAAGGTCTTTTTAATTAAATCTCAGTGTTTACTTCTATTATTTCTTTAGGCAGAGTCTGTAGAGGGCTAGGTAGCTTATGGATCTCATCCTCTCTTTAGAGGTGACATATCCAGTAAATGCCCCTATAGTCTATCTTTGTATTAGAAATAAGAAGTTCTCATATTTTCAGATTTAAACTTGGAGTATTTTTGCACTCATTTACATAATTGAAAATGGATACCTTGCACCCTTTATCAAGTACATTCCACTTTCAGATCATAAATAACAAACAAAAATGGAATTTAACCATCATGATGAACCTCTAGTAAAGCATTCCAAGTAACTATGAAGGCAATTTGTTCCAAATTATACCCATAAAATGAGAAAATTCCCCAAACGAGTGCCTCAAACGGTCAAAGTGAACCAAGCCAATGACCAAGGGTTAACGGATAAGAGAGGAAAGGCATTCTAGGGCCCTAGGTAAGTCCTATATATCCCTAAGATGTAACACACCTATGCTAAGGTAAGGGGACTTCAATGAAAGTGGTCAATGCATAAACATATAACGAAATATGAATGTCATCACTAGGAAGATTACCCATAAAAAACAACCTAAAAATAGACCACAATGTGGCATCCCTAATAGTGAGAATCATTGATTACTAAAATGCAAAATCCATATGCTACCATTATAATCTTAAAAAATAATACACACAATAAAAAAGTGTACATAGTTTATAATCTACCTTACAAAAGTAAATTGTGTAATACTACAAAGACAATAAATTTATTTTTATTTATTGCTTTATAGATGTGTTATTATCTTGCCGCAGACAAATATATCGTATTTGATATCTCGTTGACTTTCAATTAGTTTTAATTTTGACTAAAACTTAAATCACTATCTCTAATGTTAACATTAATGAAACAATTCAAATTATTTTATTATACTTAATTTAAATTTCATTGGATGTTGTCTTATTGTGTAATCATTTTGAGTTGTACTCCTCTCCTTGGATGCGATGAATGGTTGTACATTACACTGTTTGTATAGATAGTTGTCAATTAAAAATAATTCCTCTCATCGGGTGCGATGAATTGTTGTACATTACAGTCTCTAACTATTAGTCTCTATAGAGATGGTTGTCAATTAAAAATAATACCTTACATGATGGGCTTATTCAAAATTTAATATTTCTATTGAGGCATTTTAAGATTTTGTATTGACTCACATAATTCTATTTCATCCAATAAAGTTATCCTTTACAACTTTGCAATTTTATCAAGATATACATTTTTGGATAGCGATGAAGTGCTTTAAAGATCCATAGCTCCATCTATATATAATACCTTATATTAATAATTATTTTCATTATTTAGAATATTTAAAATAATAATAATTATATATATATATGATTGAATATATTATATTTTTAAATTAATCAAAATAATTTAAGTTATTATATAAAAAAAATAACCATTAATCATTTATAACGAAATGTATGGACATAATTCATATAAAAGCATGAGGTGTATTTTTGAAAACTCTAAAGTTAGTTATATATTATATTTATTTATATATATATATATATATATATATATATATATATGTATATATATTATATATATATTATTGTTAATGTATTTTTTATGTGATGGTTAATTGTACAATTTGATGGGTAGCCTTACTATTTAGTTTTAATAAAAATAATGCACACATAAATCATAGATTTTTGGAAAACCCAAACCGAGAAAAGTTGTTCAATAGACTTATTATTTCCTTGACCAAATATGGTCAATTTTGTTAAGTGAGCCTTCAACGCTCACCTTGAGACTCATTAGAATGGAGTATCTCTAAGCCTCTTAGAGGACTTATTACAATGGATTATCTCCAAGCGTTTTAGAGACTTCGTTACAATAAAGTATCCCCTAGCCTTTTAGAGGTTTCATTGTAATGGAGTATCCCCAAGCCTTTTAGAGGCTTCATTATATTCAATCCATGGGCTCTAATACCATGATCCGCCAAAAGCATGGACCACCCAAAAATTGTCATTGTAGACCTACATCTTTTACTGTTTGACCTAGTATTTCACATAGTCAAGTGTAACTTATCATTCCCCCTTTAAAATTGACTTGGGTTTTTCTTTAAATCCAGCCAAGTAATCCTTCACTACTCAACTCCAACCCTACCACCTCAAAGTCTATAACTAGGATGTTCGAGAATATAGCATGCCCTCCCCTATCACCTAGGTCTATATCCTAACCAAGGGTACACACTCCTAACCATGTATTACATTTAAGGGTGTCAAGAGAGTGAGGGGTTATGTATAGCCTTGATGAAAAATTGGTTATAAGATATGCATGGGGATTGAGAACTATGACCAACAACTAGGTTGAATTACATGGCATGTTGCAAGACTTGCTATTGGAAAAAGCTTCCCAAGTAACTCATATAATCATATTCTTGGGGGTTCAATTATCATAATTCATCACCTTCTCACTAGAACTTATCTAAAAGATAATCACATTGAAAACCTTTTGGAGAGAATCAAGTGTTGCTAGATGAATTCCCCCACAAAAAGTTCTTTCATATTCCATGAAAGAAAAACTTTGAGGTTAACAAGTGTGCCAACTATGTATGCCATGTCAAGTGTGCCATTTTAAACAATTTTGGAACTTTAAGAAATGATGAGTTCAACTTAAAATATAAAATCACATTGAACTATTTATAGATGTCTAACAACATGGAAGTTTTTTAGTGTAAAAATGGTATAACATTGGTACTGGACTTGTAGCTCAATTAATCTCTAATTGATACCTCATTGTTGATGTAAAATAAAAAATCACTTGTTTAATTAGACTCTTAGTAAGTGTTTTTTAGATGGTAAGAACTTTGTTCATAAGATTAAATACTAATCACTGGGGTACATTGTCAAATAACCTAGTCTAGTGTTTGGGTTAAAGTTCCATATTTGCAAGTAAAATATCTTAGGTTATGTGTGGTATGGCAAAAAGCATGAGCAGCCCAAAAACCTAAAGAAGTTGAGATAAAATCAAAAGTTATAATGACATGTCGTATCAATGCAAAATTAAACTTTTATGTCATTGCTTGTTTTTTTAAATCTGGTCATTTCTCAGTTTTGAATTATATTGTTATTTATATTCTTTTATGCTTTCAAATATCTTTAATCCTCGTTTGAAGGTAAGAACTTGTTCATATTTTTCAAAGTTAAATTAAACTAAATGGCAACAAACCTTAACTATGCAACCTTGTTACTCATAAAAATCTAAGATTACTAGTCCTCCAATCTTATGCAATTAGACGTACATATCTCACGTGAAAAATGTACGTACCCGACTCGAACATGAAACATCAAAATCTTTTGCATTAATGACTATTCTAAAGGTTCTTTCTTTTGCATTAATGGCTATTCTAAAGGTTATTTCTTTTGCCTTGATGCTGTTACCGAATATGCTATTACATTGATGCCTTCACAAAAGTTTTTTCCTTTGCATTAATGGCTTACATTGATGACTGTTACAAAAGTTCTTTCTTGTGCATCAATGGCTTATTGATTCATTAGTGTTCTATTATAAAACATTATATTTAATCACTATCCTTATAATTTAAAATATTAATGTCTAATACAACACTAATCGGCTTCTGATTTGTATTTCCAGTGACGAACACCAGTGACTTGTACTAGCGCTCTTTCTGTAAAATGTGACATGTTTCCTCATATGTCGACTGAAGACAGCAACAGCCCAGAACTATTCCATGTGTCTACTTTGTTTCAATCATGATACATATGATTAAAAAAGGAACACCATAAATTCATTATTGCGTTTGTGCATACAGTTGCATGAAGAAGGTTTCAGAGATTAGTTACCCAGTTCTGCTTATACTTGATAGGACAAAGCCCAAGATCCACGGTCCAAAATAGCCATGATGATAAACATACTGGGACCATAAAGCCAAAATAAAAGCAATCATAATGATATCATATAGAGATGGGCCAGATGATATGAGAGATGGGGTACTTATGACTGAATGATAAAAAAACTGATTGATGGTTTGATGAGTCAATTATGTTTTTCTGCATGAGAACGCACGCTCGTACAAATTTTGAATGGGGCCAGTGGATTCATGAAAGGGAGATAGAGCTGAACTGAACTAATCCCCCTATAATCATAAGACTCTGGAGTATCAATTACTGCCCAGCATAAAGAATATGTGATAGACCGCTATTTCGCGTGCAGACGAACGCGATTCTTCCCATGCAAAATGATTATATTCATCAATCACATTAAGGTATCTGTAATGATGGTAATAAATATATATTTTACGTGTCCCAAGAAAAGCAGAAAACTTCACTCATGGCTCTGTACTGATAGGAATATTGCCCTTTGGCTATTTAAAAGTAGTGCCCTTGAACAGTAGAAAGGAGATTAAAGGGTGGGAACTGCTGCTATCCATTCTAAGACTCATGGCATCAGTGTCAGGGAGCAAAGGGGAGAGCATGCGTGACGAATCTGATAATTATGAAATGTTCCTTCGGATTCACATTTGCAGTCTGATAGAATGTATATGCATAAGCATACGTTTAGGTATTCTGCACTGCTGCAAAGCGTACAATCGTCATCATTTCATACCTCTTTAAGGTATCCTATCGAACAGAGAGCCATGATCGGGATATATATCCTCACATTTCTCCTGCGCAAACCCAAACAAGAATGACGAGCTTTAGTGTTATCACTGTGGAAAGCGACTTCTGGTTTTCCAATGTACTAGATATGCATGTGCTTTCTACATGGAGAGATTCAAATCTGGAAGGGAAGAGTATGTCCACTGCAGTTTACTAAGTTATCCTAAGTTATCCTTATCGCATGAATATCTAAGTTATCCCTATCGCATAATTCTCATTAAATTAGAACATCTGAAATTAATTTAGATACTCATCAATTTATAATAAGCATTAAAATACTATTTTATTATTATATAAATAATATATATGATTCTTCCAATTATAATATATTGATATAGTAAATGAAGTATAATTATTAATATATTAATATGGCGGATGAATTGTAATTTTAAAGTGTAGTTAATTAATTCAATGATATTGATGATTAATAATCTTACCATGAATAAATTTAAAATCAAAATAAATAAAAATTTGATATGGTTAGGTGTAGAATTTGGTTTTGTAAGAAGCTTTTTAAATGAAAAATATATTTAATAAGTTATTGTAAATAATGTGATAGATAAAAATGATCATTTTGTTGGTTATTTGTTTGGATAATTAATTTATTATAAATTTTTTTATATCATATTTATTGTAAATATTGTAATAGATAAAAATAATAAAAGGTTTTAATTGCTTGGATAAATTTTTATAAATAGATGATTTTTTATATTATAATACATTGATATTACTAATGAATTGAATGAATTGTAATATTGTAGATAATGATGAAATCGTTTTGTTTTGAATGGTTTAGATAATTCATCATAAATTTTAAAATGGTATGATAAAATTATTCTTTTGTTTTACTGTTTATACATTTGGTGGTGGTGGGGTGGCTGCCAAATTTTGGTCTATCGGACCTAAAGAAATGAATTATTTAGTTTGATTTAAGATTTTATTTCTATGCTTAAAAAGCTTGGAGAGAAACCTTCCTAGCTCACTATAATTTTGACATTGTAAAAGGCTAGGAAGGTCAGTATTGCAACAGAGATTTTGAAACTAAGATCTAATGTGGTTGTACGCAGGACACTCTAAGAGGAAGTGATTTTCATCCTCCATGTACGTATTCTCATAGAGATGGCAAAACCTTTCCATCCATGGTGTTTTAGGAACTGCCCAACGACCCGTTTCACTATGGAGCTCATGAGAGTTCGTTCTAATCTTGGCTATATTAATTTTGTTCTTTGAGCTAGTTAAAATAGAGAGATACTTTTGATCTTCTAGGGTGAGGTTGATGACCTCCTTATAATATCTTAATTTTCCTTTTCGCTGCTAAATCTTTCTCACGCCACATTTTTCTTTGAACTTAGAAGTAACAATATTTTTAATGTTATTAATGTTTTGCAATGCAACATTCTTGTCGATCTCCCAATGGTTTAACCACACACTGATGTCTTTATACAAGTAACCAGCCTCGCTTGAGCCTTAGGTCGTTTTGGCTAGAATTTAAAGCTAGTTTAGGAAGTCTACGGTCTCCTATGTTATTGAGTTTGCACTTGTACAATAGAAAACTAGTCATAGCTAGGCTCTCGATAGGGAAAAGACCCACTTCTGTAAGGAGAATAGGATAGGGTGTGTTGCTTTTAATTTTGAGGTTATATGTAAGTTTCAAAGAGGAACTTTTTTCTATCGCACATTACAAGGTTTGCGGTTTTACAATTATTTTCAAGAACAAAATAAGTTTTTCACCCCCATTAATCCTTTTCTCAATGCTATAGTTCCAGTTGAGCTTATGATGAATATCAATTCCTCGGTACTTGTAGGAAGACGCTTCCTCCAAGTTACTATTTTCATACATAAAATTAGCATAAGTGTCCTTGGATTTGATAATCATAACTTTTGTTTTGTTAGTATTAACAATCATACCCACGATAGAGCAGAAATCCTTAGGAAGCTTAAGTTTCTTATCAAGAGCAGATGGGCACCATGCGAGAAAAACGATATCGTCAGTATAGAGAAGAAGGATGATGACTATCCTAGCTAAGATCGCGCGAGCACATCCTTCTTCCTCTAAACAACCTTATAGCTTGTCGATGTAAATGTCAAATAGGGTAGGGGAGAGGGGTCAACCTTGTTTAACTTTGATATTACACTTAATATCTTTCGACCACCCCTCATTGCTCTTTAACTTGGCAATTACATTCTCGTATAACCTCATAGCCGCAACTCTCAACTCAAAAAGAACCTTTAACTCTTCTAAATTATTCCATTTATTATATTGATATAATAAATGAATTATAATATATTAATATGATGAATAAATTGTAATTTTAAAGTGCATTGAATTAATTCATGATGTTTGATGGTGATTAACTTCAATATGAACAAATTTAAAATTAAAGTAAATAAAAATTAATATTTATAAAATTTAAAATATAAAGCAAAAAAACCAACGATATCCCAGAATTGATTTTTTATCCACATAAATGGAGTGAGTGGTTTTTTGCATAAATAAAATTGTGTACCAAAGATTAAAGTTTCTTTAAACCTTAGTAAATGACAGTAGAAGATCGGCTTTTACGAAACATTTCAACCCTCCTTTCATTTTAAGATATACATGTGTTTTAACGAATCATCAAAATCACGCTCGCCCTTCAAAAGCCAAGGCCCGGTTCATGCTTCACAGCAAATATATTAGAAAACTACTTGTATTTAATAATAGAAATTACAACTCCTTGGATTCAAACAGGGAAAAGCAGATTCCTGCACTGCTGTAAAGAGATATATACACACGTTCACATTAGTAACAGGAGTCAGATAGATACCCACTCGCACAATCTGCCCACAAATACCCAAAAAGAAAAGAGAATGGACGAGCAGCAGAAAAGAAAGTATGAAAGAGCGCCATCCGAGAAGAATATTCATGATGATTAAACGCCTTGAAAGCTGAAAGTATTTGAGTATAAGATGTCGGATTTGGTTGGAAATTTATTGCGTAAAGTGGCTTTCCACAGCCCTTTTGAGTCGCCATGGCCCGGTGGGGTGGAGTCCAGTTTCCTTACACTTATTATTGTAACGATCATCCCACATGCGCTGGGTGGCCCATCCTCTCTTTCTTTCGAACGTTCAACGTCTATAGTCCTCATATTCACAGTACCTGTAGAGCTTCTTCCTTCAATGTGTTCACCATATACAGAGCATGTGTTTATGGCGACAACTGAAAGCAAATCCCTGAGTCCTTCACGCGCCTATACATACCCTTGCATGCCTCTCTTGCAAAGTTGGCTTCTCCCGCTTCCCAAGAAAACTTGGGCCTTGAAGACTGGTCAAAAAAAACAACTAAGATAAAAAGTTCAAAACCTATTTCCAAGAAATCCTTAGCCTTGAAGACTGGTCAAAAATATCTAATCTAAAAAGTTCAAAAAACAAACCCTAATTACAAAGCAAAAACGACATCCAGTCCCCTCACGCAAACGCAATTAGAAGGGCTGTGAGATTTCTAGATTATTTTGTATACGGAAATGAAGTTCCAGTCAAGAAAGCTCCATATCTCGACTGTAAACCCTGAACCGAAAGCCCAAAGTGGGTCCTCCGACAAGGAACCCGCTATCATTAATGGTTCCAATGCCCCCCACATGGACCCAATTTCATTCTTTTTGACCAGATTACAGAGTTATGCTTCTCACTTTCTCTGGTACTTATTTTCCATCCAATCTCTCTTTTCTTTTATAAATAAATGATAAATTCTACAAAACTGAGAAACGAAAGCCTTTTACTACCCATCTAAGTTGGTTTCATATCTTTGTTTACTGGTAAACAAACGAAGTAAACAAGAAAGGTCAAAAGACTATAATGAACCAACACAAATATCCGTAAAACTTCCAGTGGTGTTTGTTTAGGCGGAGAAAACGTTGAGAAGCAACCAGTGGTGTTTGTGTGGGAGGAAAAAACGTTGAGAAGCAACCACCCGGAGGGTAAAAATATTTTTAATAATAGTATAAGTAATGGGCAAGGCATATTTATTAGGTTATCTAGTCATTAATAAGCAGGTGTAGTATATGTTTATTTTTGAATAATGTATCTGTTTTAACTTTTAATTTAGCTGTGGGCATATACATTTTGTTTTACGTATGGTTCAATAGACTTGGAAATATTTGTTTCTTAATTAATATAGTTATATAAATTAAAATAAATTAAATCTCTGATAAATATTTATCATATTTACTAGGTTTTAAAATAAAACTATATATATAAATTAACTAAATTCTATTCTCGCTAAACTTAATATTATTATTATTCCATTAAGTGCTAATTTCTAAATATATATATATAGAGAGATAATATAGATATATAAAACTAATTCTAATTTTATATGAAATTATTTATTATTATTATAAAAAATGAATAGATATATATCTTAAATAACGATTTTTAAATAAAAATTGGAGAACATAGATGTATTTAAAAATAATAATTAGCAAAATTGTTAACCATAATATTCACCTCTAGAATATCATAAAATTCTACTATGTAAATAGGATTTGTTAAAATACTATCCACAATACTATAACTTATCAATACCATATGTCTAGAAATCCACAACTCATTTCATATGACACATGTTCATATGACTTTTTTTCTTAATTAAAAAAATTTAATTAGAAAAGATAACTAGTTTGAAGATAAATCTTAATCTTTAATTTATATTCACCGGCGGGGCTGGCGGCTGACTCGCTCCCCGCCCAGGTTCGATCCACAATTTGTGATGCTGTTGTGCAGCGATATGTGTATTTGTTGGATGTGATTGATGCGACATATATATATATATATATGTAAAAATATTTGTACAGATAGCCTAATATATTGATTCTGCAAAGAGACTAGCCCCCCCTTTTTAAAATATCTAATTAAAATTTATTTAAATGTGTGGTTCAATATACTAAAGATCCCTAATAACAACTCCTCCTTACCACCTAAACGACATCCACATAACATTATAAAGTTTTATTACAATATATATATGGACAAATAAAAATAACAATTTCTCTTTAAACTAAACTCACCATATCATATGTGAAAACTTTATCCAAAAATATATATATATATATATAAAATATAAAATATAAAATTAGAGAAAGAATATTAATGATCAAAATTAAAGAGTCTTTGGTCGTTAAATGAAGTTTAATTTTCATGAAACTATAGTTTAAAACTGCATATACAAGAATAACGAATCTTATGAACGCAATAACTACTCTTATTAAATATATAAATCTATCCGCATGTAATTATAAAAATCAATTTAATAATTTACAATATCATTTTTATGTTAAAAAACTAAATACACATATAATTATAAAACTCAATTAAATGGTTCACATCAAAATCAGTTTCATATTTAAGAGGGAGCACCTCTCATTAAGACGAGACCCCAAACGATGAGGATGTTCAACCTTTTAACATAGTTCCATTTTCTTGATGCATTTCTCATTCTATGAGATAATAAGGAGCAGCGACAAAACGATTACCATTGTCTCTACAGCCCTGAAGGGGCGGGGACTAATCAAGATAAGCATTGGGAATATACGATTCATCTTTCTTAATATTTTTACCTTTTTTTACTATTCATTTTATAAAATAATAAAATTTGATAGTGAGAATATATATGATTTTAATTTAAAATTAATTATGATATATTTTAAATTAAAATTTTATATATTGTGTTAAGAAATAGTGTTTTGTAAATATTTTGGTTTAGCTAATTTAAGTTATTAACAAATGGGAGAGTTCAAATTATTTTAAAAAAAATAAAATTAAAAATATAATAAATTGATGGTTATAAATATTATTATAGTTGAGGGAGTTACAAAATCAATTTATTTTTGGGTTTTTAGGTTCTAGGTTTTGATAATTCATGGTTTTGTTAATGGTATTCTTATGTAATATATTCTAGTCAATTTATCGTTAGGGTTTTTAGTTTCGATGTTTTGAAGGCTTGTGGTTTTGTGAATAATATTCTTATGTAATTACGTCGTAAGATGTTCTCATTTGAAAACAACTCTCCAAGCTATCACGGTGTACTTTTGTGTAGCATTAGATCAAATGTTAGATGATTGAAATGTTTTAGGCCATTGAATCCACCCATCCCTCTTTCTAAATACCTAACTAACTCTATGAGCCCTCTAAACCCTACGAATCTCTAAAGACATGGATTCATCCTTTGTTGTTGCGGGTCTCTGTTGCAAGCCTCAAACTCAGACTGGGCCAGAGCCAAAAAGTTTTGTGATGTTGCTTGCCAGCCCGGTCATTTGAACCAAAGATTCCTTCTATTTGAGCTCTGCAACCACGATCACATAGACGGGTTTCAAGTGGTGCAATTGGGTTTCATCTAGCAAATGCATAAATTTATTTAAAGTTTTAATTTGTTCAGGATAATATTATATGGTTGACTCTCAGCACATAATTCGCATTGGGAACTGTACCTTACTCTCATTTTTCTCTCAGCAGACTCTGGTGTAGCTGCAATGATTTTTTTTAATGTTGTTTGAACACTACACATTGAAATTGAGAGGTATATACCTTCTATCCGTTGATAATGGACTCGGGTATGTGGATTGTTACTCTAGTTGAAGTCATTGTGGGTTAATAAACTCATTTTCTTGGGATTGGGATCGTTTGATGAACTTTTAAACTGTGAGGGTGTGCGTGGATGTACTCTTTGAAATAGTAATGAAGAGAGTGTGAATGCCATTTTTACTCCTAGCCTATGCTTTCATATGGGTTATCAACAGACCATGATTTGGATAAGGAAGGTCAACTATGTTCCAATGTGCAACCTTAAACAAGAGTTTCTAATGAGATTTGTTATCATGATCCTTGAGTACAAGAAATCCGCATTTAGTTGCAATGGATTCTATGCCTAATCAATTACACGATCCCTTGCAAAAAGAGGCAACCATGTATTGGTAATCAGTGTCAAATAAAAAAACAGAACCATTGGTCCAAACAGTGGTGCAGAAGACATGTAGGAAGCCATGCAAGAAACCAACATTGGTCTTGGTTGTAGATTGGTCAATGCTTCTTGCATTACCATGCCTAAAGGAGGCTATAGGAAACTAGCATTGGCCAATGGCTTTTCTCAAATTTTGCATATATTATATATCAAAGTATAAGGGTGATCAGGGGATAATGGAGAAGAAATTTTATATGAACATGAAAACAAAGGTTGTGTCAATGGCCTCTGTTGTTGCTCCTTTAAGCTTAGAGATGCCCGCATAATGCATTTTCTTGGGATTGGGATCGTTTGATGAAATTTTAAACTGTGAGGGTGTCCCTGGATGTACTCTTTGAAACAGTAATGAAGAGAGCCTGAATCTAATTTTTTCTCCTGGCCTCTACTTGCATATGGGTTATTAACAGACTTTGATTTGGATAAGTAAAGTTGGCATTGTTCCAATGTGCAACCTTAAATAGGCGTTTCCAATGAGATTTGTAATCATGACCCTTGAGTACAAGAAATCTGCATTTAGTTGTAATGGAGTCAATGCCCAAATGATTGTATGCTCCCTTTCAAGAAGAGGCAACCATGTATTGGTAATCAATGCCAAACCGACAAACATAACCATCGATCCAAATAGTGGTGCAAAAAACTGGCAGAAATCCACGCAAGAAATCAACACTGGTCTTGGTTGTAGATTGGTTAGCACTTCCTGCGTTCCCATGCCTAAATGAGGTTGTAGGAAACCAACATTGGCTAATGGCTTTTCTCAAATTTTGCATATATTATATATCGAAGTATAAGGGTGATCGAGGGATAATGGAGAAGGAATTTTATAAGGACATGGCATCAAAGGTTGTGTCAATGGCCTCTGTTGTTGCTTCTTTAAGCTCATAGATGCCCACACAATCTTAACAAAACTTGGATTTGGCATAGCTCCTAGTGTTTTTCCTAGGCCCCTGTTTCCTCCACTTCGAGAAGACATCCAGTCTTTGGCTATGTCAGTGTTGAAAAGATCAAAGAAATGGAAGGAGGGGAGGAAGTATATTTTCTGTTGCGTCCGCCTTTCTAAAGAGAAAAATGTAGAACTTTAAGCTTAAATTATTGAGTCTCTTAGTGATTTTAAGACAGAACAAGGCATTTTATCTTAGTGATTTTATCACAAAACAAGACATTTTACCTTTCCTATGTGGAGGAGCTCATGAAATGGAGATTATGCAAAGGCTATTACACAACTGGGGTGATGAGGGGATAATGAAGAAGGAATTTTATAAGAACATGGAAACAAAGGTTGTGTCAATGGCCTCTCCTGTTGTTGCTTTAAGCTCATAGATGCCCACATACTCTTAACAAAACTTGGATTGGTGTCACTCTTGGTGTTTTGCCTAGGCCCATGTTTCCTCCACTTCAAGAAGAAATCCAGTCTTTAGCTATGTGAGTGTTGAAAAGCTTAGAGAAATGGAAGGAGGGGAGGAAGTATGTTTCCTCCTACGTCCACCTTTCTCAAGAGAAAAATGCAAACCTTTTTGCTTCAATTATTGAGTCTCTTAATGATTTTATGACAGAGCAAGGCATTTTACCTTTCCTATGTGGAGGAGCTCATGGAAATGGAGATTATGCAAAGGTTTTTATACAACTGCAATTTGTTTGTTCATTTATATTGCTGGAATATGAATGTGTGGTTGGAATATGATTGTGTTATTTTTTTCCCTTTGGTTCTACATATATTGAGACATGGAATTTGCTTCATTGGGTACTACATAAATTGTGCAATTTACTTTGAAAATACTGGTTGCTACTTATTTTAGGTGTAATTAGCATCTCAACTTAAGATTCTTGATATTATGATTTACTCAGTCTAGTTATTCGATAAATGCTAGGTATTACCACGCTCTTTGGGTTGTTGACATCTTGGTTTGCCCAAGTACAATGTTTAATTTATTTTGGGTATTATTATTGTACTTACAGTTAAGTAAATAAGAGGCATAGTGCCAGGATGCATGGTGTTCTTTAATTAATGTAATGGTTAGATGTAATCTCCACACTGGTTTCTAAACCATCATTTTCATTTATAAAAAGGAAAAAGCCTAGTGCTTTTAGGATAGTTAGCATGAAAGTCCAGACTCCATTCCACATGGTCAAGACTTTTTGAAATCTACCTTGATGAAGAGGTTATTTAGGCCCAAAGATAGATTACATTCTATACACTCCCAAAAGAGAACGTTGTCTAAAAAGAGTTTGGCCCTGAATGAAGCTAGTTTCCTAAAGTACGAAAATTGCCCCTGGTGTCCTTAGTTGCCAACACTATGAAAAAGCTTTAGTTGGTCCGTATTTAGTGTTCACTAAGTGAAAGCAAGCTTTGAGCTAGGCTCCTTTGGCTCAGAAAACTTCATCCCAAAATTCCCTTAGTCTTGTCATCCAAGCTTATTTTCCAACATCACAAGGGTTCTTCTGTACAATTTGGGATATGTATTCCAAGTCGTTAATGATCCTAGTATGATTTTGATGAACATTAGAAATTTGGCACCTATGGTCCCTTGGAAAGGTGAGTGGTGAGTAAATGGTATCCCCCACTAGATGATCCCAACCTCCATCACCCTTCAACTTGCATAACAAATTCTACTTTTTCCCAAGAGAAAAATGAAAACCTTTCTCCTTCAATTATTGATTCTATTAGTGATTTTATGACAAAACAAAGTGTTTTACCTTTCCTATGTGGAGGATCTCATGGAAATGGATATTATGCAAAGGCTATTACACAAATGCAATTTGTTTGTTCATTTATATTGCTATAATATGATTGTGTTATAATGTTTTCCCTTTGGTTCTACATATATTGAGACATGGAATTTTCTTCATTGGGTACTACATATATTGTGCAATTTACTTTGAAATATTGGTTTCTACTTATTTTAGGTGTAATTAACACCTCAACTTAAGAGTCCTGATTTTATGATTTACTCAATTCAGTTGTTCGATAAATGCTAGGAATCACCACCCTCTCTGGGTTGTTGGCAGTCTGCTTTGCCCAAGTGCAATGTTTAATTTCTTCTGGGTATTATTATTGTACTTACAATTAAGTAGATAAGAGGCATAGTGCCAACATTTTTATTAATTTTCCATGTTCTTGTGTTAAAATTTTGAGTCTACTGTGATGGTCTTCTAATTTATTTAAGCACTCAGTTACTTCAATAATTCTTCTATTTAAGACATCTATGGTATATATCTTTAAACTTAGTTACCGGAGAATCCACAGTAAAAGCCATTTTCTGTCAACATTTCAAATCCCAACTGGGATCCATCATCAGGACTTTCTTGAATGCTGATAGCAGAAGAGCTTAATTGAGGGATGCAACTCTTCTTGCTATCTTCACTCTATATTTTTCTGAGTAAAATTATTTCACTCCATGTATCCCCTCCGTATAGGGAAACAATTCTTCTACTATCAACATTTAAGAAAGTCCTGATGATGGATCCCAGTTGGGATTTGAAAAGTGGACGGAAAATGATTTTTATTGTGGATTCTATGGTAACTAAGTCTAATTCTTCTATTGTTTGCAAGTTTTAATGGATTTTGTGGTGAATAAAGGCAAAAGTATTACTAGAAGAAAGAAAATACTATGTAGAGAAGCAATATCTTTGACAACATTCAAGTATTCACGTTCCCAGAAATCATGCGAAACTCATTCAATGCTTCAAGGTAGTTTGTCTACTTGTAAACAAGTATATTCTTTGCAACCTGTTGCTCATCCTACAAATCCTCTAATGGCTAAATCTTTTTAAAAAATTGTTGTAGAGGCTCCACAGAAGTTCCAAGTAGAGTGATCGAGAATATTAAGCTTTTTATCCTTTTTCTTCATATTTAGAGGCATGGTGCCAACATTTTTGATCTATTTTCGATGTTCGTGTGTTAAAATTTTGAGTCTATTGCGATGGTCTTCTGATTTATTTAGGCACTCTATTATTGCAATAATTCTTCTTTGGTTTGCAAGTTTTAATGGAGGTTGTGACAAAGAAAGTCAAAATGATTACTAGAAGAAAGAAAATATTGTGTAGATAAGCAACATCTTTAACAGCGATCAAGTATTCACATTCCCAAAAATCACGTGGAACTCATTCAATGCTTCCAGATAGTTTGTCTACTTCCAAACAAGTATCTTCCTTGCAACCTATTGTTCATCTTGGAAATCCTCAAATGGCTAAATCTTTTTTCACAAATTGTTGCAGAGGCTCCACAAAATTTCTAGGTAGAGTGATTGAGAAGCTTAAGCTTTTTGTTCTTTCTCTTCATATTTAAATTTGTTCTAGAGCTTGATTTTACAAGCAATTCAAGTAAAGAAATTAGATTTTCCTTCTTTTCTCTTTATACCAGTATTTGTTTCTTTAATATTACAATTTGTTGTAATTTTTTAGGCATCAGTAAAAACTTCATTCCTTTTATCTTTATGTATATTGTCATGTTGAAAATTTGTGTTACATGGATATGGGGATATATATATGCATCATGTAGAAGAGAATTTCCCTAC
Source organism: Pinus taeda (assembly GCA_000404065.3). Taxonomy (NCBI): domain Eukaryota; kingdom Viridiplantae; phylum Streptophyta; class Pinopsida; order Pinales; family Pinaceae; genus Pinus; species Pinus taeda. Next base: position 61,130 of record APFE031329895.1, on the reverse strand, counting down.
TTCTATCTATAGAGATATCTCCTTGAAACTTTATTATCCTTTTAGATTCACCATATTTTTTCATAACATCTATATTTTTTCTCTATGAATAGTAGGAGTGTCTTTCTGAGCTCCCGACAAGATAACCATCTAGGATAAATAAAGTCCAAACAAGTTATTTCGGTAGGGTATGTCCCCTTCTCAATATTCCTAGAAGCCAGCCAAGGAGATATTAATCAGAAGAATTAAAAATAACATTCAACCAAATTACATGCAAGGCTTTTCTCAACAAAAATATTGTGCTATGACTCTGTAACTTCGATTTCTTGTAGAAAAAATAGAATCTTTCTCAATGCTAAGCAAGGTTTGAACTAGAATGTGTGTTTTATGTGAAGTCAAGCATTCCCTACATGTTCCATGACGTAGCTTCATTGAAAAAAGGCAGGGATGTCTGCCATCTCCTCATTATCTTTAAGGCCTTCCAAAATCTGCAAGGATTTGAATTTTCAGTTATTTATGCAAACCGGTGGTCCATGGTGGTCATATTAGCCTCTTTAGAAGGCCATTAGTTGATTCTTTAATTAAAAGGTTGAGCAGAGGGGCAGAGAGAAATCTCTATGACCATCACATTGTGAGGAAGGCATGAAGGTGGGGTGAGCCATTTGTTTTTTGTGTGGGTGCTTATTGGAGACATATGCAGTAGGGGCTTTGGCAACATGAGCCTTTAAAGAACCATTTTGCTTTTTTATTCTTATCTTTTCCAAACTACATTATCATTTTCACTGTCAATTTTATTAGGGGTTGAAGACCCACTTTGAGCTTGGATAGCTTGGGTGACAAGTTCAAGAGTTTGTGTGCATATGGTATGCTCTGCCATCATCAGCTAATAGTCCTAGATTTTGTCTTCTAGACTTTGGCACTAAAAGCATGTGGTTGGGAGGTGGTTGTACTTCACTAATTATTGTTTCAGCATCTTATCCCCCTCCCAGAAAATAAAAATTCCTTCTAGTACTTGGAAAGGTTGTTTAAGAAGAAAACCCCTCTTTGGGGCTGAGTGAAAAATTGTGAAGACTCATGGCAGGTAAACCCTCCAATCCATGTAGAAAATGTCTTTGAGGAAAGACCATGATTACATGGAAGGTGGGGCATCTCTACCCACACTAGACAACAAAGTTGAGCCATCCATGACACCAAGTAACTCTCTTCACATTAAGAAACACAAGCATAGTATTTTTACACACCCACATTCTGTGGTTATTAAATTAATGGAAAATAGGCTTTTTGGTAAATTGAAACAAGAAGAAAACCTTAGTGAGGCTTCTTGCTTAGAGGCAGCTCTGCCCCTATAGTTACGGAACCTTTTTAACTTAAATTTTAATGACAGACTTGTGTGTGACCCCTCCCACAAAATACCTTTGAATGACATTTTGTTTACTAGTTTTTATCTTGAATGATTTTTTATGTCATAATGCTTCTCGAATTTTTGCCTTACGATGTTTCCCTTGCAACATCTGGTGCAATTTCTAGTATATCCTATTTAAAAGTGTGAAGATTCCTTTGTAATTTGTCTTTGGGCCATGAATTATATATCTATATATATAGATATTATATATAATATATATATATATATATATATATATATATATAATATATATATACTAATATATATATCTTAAACTCTGAATCGTATCTTCTGTCATGAATCATATATGGATCTATGAAGCACTAAGAGGGATCAAATATCTCAAAGCATAAACCTTTCTTCAAGTTTTGCACTAAGAAAAGAGGCATGCACCTTAAGATATTTGATCCATCTCGACACTTGATAGAATAAGCCTAGATCCATATTAACTCTAGATCTATCAGCCTAGATCCATCTTAACTCTAGATCTATCAAACATCGACAGGGATCAAATCACTTTAGATGAAAACCTTTCCTGAGGTGCAAATATTTCCTCAAATTTTTCATTCAAGAAAGAGATTTTCACCTTAAGAGCTTTGATCCCTCCTGACCCTCAATAATCGTGGAGTTAAGATGGATTTACGTAGATATTTCCACCACATATCAACTCTATGTTGATACTGGAGGGAATTACACATCTCCCTCCTATACATATTATTGAAATGTTTTAAACATTGGAGAGGGATCTAATGTGTAAAATTTTATTATTCAATTAAATATCATGTATTAATTTCTTCATATAAATGATTAAGAAAATACACCTAAAGAAAATTAATCTCTATCAATGTTTCATGGGTTTAGGTTTAAGATGGATTTACATTGTTCTTTTTTAAATATTGTGAGGTACATATTTACCTAAATACTTATTTATTTTGTTCATTGTCAATTAAATGAAAACAATTATTTTTCATTTATTTATTGAGAACAAATAAGTATATTTTTT
>APFE031329895.1:29561-58126 GCA_000404065.3 Pinus taeda | reverse complement strand
AAATTCAATAAATACACATATTCTTCTTACTCAATAGCTTATTATTGAAATGTTTTAAAGATAAAAGGAAAAAAAATTGTAATGTATTGAAATAATGCCCACGGAAGTGGATCAAAGAACACCCCCATGTCCTCATTTTTAAATGAAGTTGAGATTTAGTAGTTGGAGTGGTTGGAAGCATAATTTGTCTTTCATTTTCTTAAAAATATATCTTTTTTTTTAAGCTCATGCAAGAGATTTCCATTAATATAAAATATTGTACATTGATATCTTATAGACAAACCTTTCAAGATATGGTGGCATCAAACCCGCAAAAATCATCAACATATAGAGCTCAGAACATTGGCTCTTCCAAAACCTAAAACATATAAATTAGAGTTCCAAACAGAACATAAGGCATACATGTAAGTGAGAACCAAAAATATCAACACCATCAACGGGTAGTGCCAAAACCTAAACAACAGATTTGTAGATGAGAGCGTCGTGGATCAATCCACAAGTAAAATAAGGGATGAAGAAGTTTGTCCAAGTCGTTTCCCATAACCAGCAAGTGCCAGACAATAACCATGAATCAAAAACCATGAGAGAGCCCTTACAAGGTGATGGGAACCAACTAGCATGGCGATGAGAACAATCCAGCAAAAAACCATGAGAAAGTGCCTATGGTTAAAGAGACATTGAAGGTTGACATTGAAGAGAGGCGATGAGAACTAGTGAGAAAAAACCACTAGCAAGCCCACATGGCTAGAGAGACATTTAATACTAACCAAGTATCGTCCCAAAGTACCATCACTAGATTTCTTAACCAGAAACATGAGGGACAAATTGTTATCACTCAAAACTTTTCCTTAGAAGTTTTGGAAGAAGGGAAGGCTTTGAGGTAACCACAAACCAACTTTTAGGGATAGGCTCTAGCCAACCTATGGCTCAGAGAGGGCTCTCTCTATATAATTTGGCTATGTTTGCTTAGATATTAGGCTAGTTCTAAATTTTAGGGGGGTTTTTGATTTGTATGAAGATTTGGTGGTGGAATCCTTAAAACAGGCTGATAGGTTAATGCCTTCAGGCCATTGGGCAATGGAGTCAAAAAAGGGGTAGCAAAGTTGGAGTTAAATCACTAAAGGGAATGTTCAAGGGGCAAGATAGTAAAGTGAAGTACAAATCCTTGGACTAAATGGTGAAATGAGTGTTAACAGGGGTGAGAGGGCAATCAAGAATCCTCAGACCGAGGCTAAGATGGGAGAACAATAGTGAATCATGAGTGAAGGGCAATTAATAATCCTTTACTATAGACCAGAGGAGAAACTATGGAAGCTAAGGAGCAGCTAAGAATTCCCTAGCTAAGATAGTTCAAGAGAAAACATTAAGAATGTATAATAGTAAGACAAAGTGCATTAAGCAAATTCTAAAATAATATTCAAGTTAAACATTCAGACTTCTGAAACATTTAAGATTATGAAGAAACTTTAAGGGAGATAAAACAACATAAGAAAATTACTCATTTATACTCCACTTTACACATGAATCCCTTGAAATATCTAATCTATATTCATCAATCTAGCATGCTGGCCCAACCAGTGATACAAAAGCTTTTACAGTCTTTGAACAAAATTCTATTGAAAGTATGAGAATCCACACCTAACACTTAGAAATATGAAGTATATATACAAAAATATTTACAAAATATCTCAAAACAACTTGAGACTTAATCTAAGGAATAAAAATAGCTTCTTGCATGAAGATAGAGAGAGATGTTGAACTGCTTCATGTTGTCCCTTTTATTGTGGTGTTGCTAGTTGTTTCAGTTAAGTTGGAGCCCTCTAAGCTGGCTGATATTTGTAGAATTTCTACGCTAGAATCTTATTCACTTTTATTTTTCAACTAATACTCTTTGACCCTGATGCTTTGCTTTTACTTGTTTTAACTGGTTGCCTTCATTTACTGTACAATAACTTTTTAATGTAAATTTATTACAGTAAATCAGTCATATTTTGCCACCATTCCACATTAGGTAGTTTTACATTCATCATCCTTCTGTAGATTTCATCTGCCTCTATATACTTAGTAAAATTTGGCTTAGTGAGGAACACGTGTTTCACCTCATGCTCTAGAAAAAACAAGTTCTCCAATGTGTCATATAACACTTTACCTATTGGAAGGGCTTTAATTGTAGAAGAACTTGCTTATTCTTTAGCCAATTTTCTTAATCTATCTCCATAGTCTAGCTGAGGCATGAGCTTGTCATTGATGACCATACAACTGGGAAGACCCTTCTCCCTCAAAATTTGAAACTTAGCCATGAATCTATCAATGGCTACCTGCATGTTATGGCACTTCTCTTCTAAGTTAAGCATAAGGTTTCTTTTGGAAAGAACCTTCATAATCTCCAGAATGGCTTCAGTCCTATCTTCTATGTTAAGCTCATGGAGCTCATATCTATTCTTGTTGTTTAGAAAGTGGATAAGTCGATTGGCATCCTCTGGTTTATTCCCCAGTTCTTCCTTTACTTAGCTATCTTCACTAATTCTATCTGCTCAAATATAACTTGAATTGATGGCCAAATATCATTGACGGAGTCAATGATATTGGCTCAGAGCATTTCTTTGGTTTGTCCTAGTGGTTGCTATAGTGTTAAATCCTTCTCCAGGATTTTGATTCTCTCACCCATTCTTAGTGCCTTTCGTGTTTCTTCTTTTTGCTGGAGTTGGGCAAGTTTACAATTAGTTTCCAAACTTGCTACCTTTTCCTTTAGTCTCTTCATCTTTGTAGCCTAGATAGACATCTCTTCCATGGCTTTTACTAATTCTGCTACTTTCTCTCCCTGTGTACCTTTTGCTGTTGTAGACTCTACTGTTACTAGCAATGTTGTGGCAGGTGGAGCTGTGGGTGCCACTGATGCTTCTAGTGTGGAAGGAACTACTCTAGATACTATGGGGATGACAGCTCTAGAAGTTGTGGCCAAGTCATTTTGCTTTGATTGAATTAAAGTGTCCAACTCCTTATTTGTCTCCTTGAGTTGATCGTTTAGTTTCAGGACCAAGCCCATGAGTTCTTCATGTCCTTGCTATGCTTCTAGGACTTCCTATGTCTATGGGTGATGCAGGTGGGGTATCTTTAGCTCCTTCTTGAGTGCAACAATGTCGTCATTTTTCTTTTTAATCAGCTACTCTGTAGCTTTTACATATTTGGGATCATGTCCCAATTCAATCACTAAGTCCTCTAAGGACTTGATTCTATTATCCTTGGCCTGTGAGGAGGCCTTCTCCAACTGAAATTGTGTTGATATATTGTTCAGGGAGTTCTGTAATTGGTGGGCAGCAATGGCCTTCCCTGTCAATGTGGAGTATATCATCTCCCCTGTTTGCTTATGTAGTTCAATCTGGTCAATGGGATGAATATCCCTTACCAGTACTTCAAAGTCCACCTTTTTGAAATCTAATGTTTCTCTTGGCTTCTTAGTGGTTGGCTTGATAAATGTCATCTGCATTTTCCCATCTTTGATATCAAAGGTTGACATTAGCCTTGTTTGATTGGTGGGGGTCATTTTGAGATATTGTGCATATGTTTGGGCTTTAAGCCTCTCATTCCTAGCTTTGATCTCTTTGTATCTTTCCTTTATGTCTTGATCTTTATCTACACCCATTCTAAAGGAGGATACCTCAACACTTTGTTGCCTCATCAATACCTAAGTTTGTGATGTGGAGGGCTCCTGCATACTCCCAGATGGAGTGGTGGGCTTGCTTCTTTCAACCTCTGTGTTGGTGACCTCAGCTGAGTCATCAATGAACTCTTGCTTAGAGGCTAGATTGGGCTTTTGCCTTTTTTTTTACTCTTGATGTACATTAGAAATAGGCATTCCTGAAGTGGAAGCCCCTTATTTGTTCCTTTTTGGGACCTTCTCCTCATTCTGAGGAGTTTACATGACTGGATGGGCGATTGAAGTAGTTTCCAATTCTTTTGATGGTTCTATCCTGGTTGACTGATCTAGCCTATCTGACTATTTTGGCACCTGCAGGAAAGAATCCTCATTAAGCTGTTTTTCTAGATCTATTAATTTGTTTTCCACAACAACTTCATTATTATCCCTGTCCTCTAAAGTGTTTTCCACCCATTGTAATTGGTTGGCATCCTTTTCTATCTCAGGGATGCGGTGATGGATATAGGGAGCCATCTTGTTTTTTTGCCTTCTTTTTCAGATGAAATCCAAGGGATCATATCTCCATATGAAGCTTTGTTTTAGTTTTAATCTCTGAAGGATTAGGTCTGCCTCCTTTCTAGCTTCTGTTATTACAAATAAAAGGACCCAATTGGTCTTTGATCTTGAGTTGGGCTTTCCTTTTGGCTTTAACAAAGTTGACCTCATCTGAATTTATTATCTTCCTATAGTACTCTAGGGAAAATAACCTCATTGGGAGGTATTTAGGTAGTTTGTATGGGGCCAATTCATAGCCATAAATCCTGATTTAAATGTGGTTTTGGTACAAGCACCATTCTCCCACTTGATGATTGATGTTTAGATGAAGGACTCTCCTAATCTCAGGACTGATTCTTGGTGGAGGGGTTCCACTGAGCATGGTCATCATAGGGTGGACAAAGGAATCTATGAATTCATTATATGAATGGGGGGGGGGGGATGTTGATGAATCAATGGGGTCCAGAAGATAATTGATCTTGGTTGGCCCTTGGTGTCTAATTTTTGCAAGGTAACTGGGAATTTGTCTGACTAGTAATATAGGAAAAGGTGATACAAGACTGAGGAGTATTTGAAGACTCTCTCATTACTCATTCTGAGGAATTGTTCATGCATCTTGTTAGCTATGAACTGAGCATAGTCATATATGACAGGAGGAGACTGTCCTGGAGTGTATATGGACATGAAGGCTAAAATATCTTCATCAATATATTCAATGTTGGTATAACCCAGGACACTAGATATCATATCCATAATACTTCTGTCCCAAGGAGAAAATAAAGTTGCTACATATGGAGGGGGGTCTTTGGGGGTATACTTCTCTTCTATGATGAAGGTTTGGATTACTTAGGCCAATCTTGCAGGGCTGAGTTTAGGATATAAGTCCAACAGGTCTCCAATGGAGAGGGGAGTCAAGTTTTGGCTAGGCTGGAATCGTAGCATCTCATTTATAGATTTAGCAGTGATAGTGAAAAGTATGGCCTAGTTGGGGGACATGACAACTCTTTGACTGGGAACATAGTTGGCATGGCAATAATGTACAATTTCTGGGAAAATGTGGACTTTGGGGAATTGGTACTTAGGCAAATTGGACTCCCACAGACCAATTTCATAAGCCTGGTTCAAGTATCTATCCCTATTTTGGCAGTGTACTTTGAGTGGGGATTCATGGACAGAGGTGTCCTTTATCTGGAAATCCCTATCAGCCAGGGGGAGGTGGTCGAGGTCTAAGTGGGGTGTAGAGATGGGTCTTACATCCATGGTGATCAAGGAAGCCATTCTCAGTTCTTGTGGTTTTGATAATGGGGGAAGTAATTTGCAGCGTTTTAAGGTGATAGTGGTTCAACACAGAGTAGGCTTAGGTTGGCTGAGATTCCTTAGTTAATTTTAAACTTAACTAAGAATACTCAATCATTGGTTTTCTTTGAAATTGACAGGGTTTTTCGGTGAATTGTGGCTTAAATACCTGGAAAATGAGGTAAAAATAGCTCTAAACAGGGCAACTGGTGACTGTAGATGGTTGAAAGGGTTCTGTATAGGTTGGAAAACAAACTAGGTGCTCTACGGCGTCTTTAGGGTGCAACTGAATGTGGGCTGATGACTTCGATGTTCACAGGTGGTGTGCATGCAAATAGAGGTTTACAGTTGAAATTCCAATGAAAACAAATGATTTGGGGCTTTTTTGGCTCTATGCGCAAAAGTCAATTTTGGCGAGCATGGGGTGAACAGTGGTCATTTTGTTGTGTAGTGGGCGGGCGGTAAATGGTTTTTATCGCACCACTTTTGGGCGGTCGGTGGTATTGGGGAGAGGCCACTTGATTCCACTCATTGAATGACACGTAGCATCGGGGGCCAGGTGGGAAACCAACTTTTTGGGCGGGTATCGTTTGGCAGATGGGTTGTACCGATATGGAGAAGGGTCGTCGGATGTGAAGGGAGACGATCGCACAGTGATCGGACGGGGAAGCTCCATGAAGGCTAGTGGGGGGCCCGGCGGATGCTTAAGTGCGGCAATATAAGGGTTAATAATGGATTAAGGTAGGATTAATAACTAAGGGCGGGATTAACGGAGGGTTTTAAATGGCACTTTATTCAATTTGACCGTAGATCGATCAATTAGAGATTTTGGTTGAGGTGTCTATATATTATAGTTTATATTTAAACTAAGGGGTAGGGTTATGTAGGAGCTATATATATATGGGAAAATGGGTTTTAATGGGAATTAATATATAAATTAGTAATTAATATGAAAAGATGAGCAGAAAAGGGAAAAATCAATAAGAAAATGCTCTTTTTGTGAACTTGATGTTTTTCACATATTAACATTTAATACTTAGGGTAACGTGTTTTTGTGGGTTTTTTGGGAAAAAGGGGTTTTTCATGAGGGTGATTACTTTCCCTAGGCAAATAGTGTTTTATCCTTAGGAAAAGGGGTTTATTAGGGAAATGAGGGGGAATGAAGGGAAATGAGTTTTTAATGCAGGGGAATCTAGTACTTGTTGTCCTTAAGTCATTAAGTCGAGGGTCTGGTCTCTCCAGAAGTCAGAGAAATACTCTAAGCCTATTTGACGTAAAGGATTTAAGTACTTAGAATTTATTTATGGGAAATTAGTCAAGTAAAAGGTGAAATGAATGGAGGAAGTTAATTAATTGACTTTGTAAATCATTTGCATGCTTGATTATTCATTCATATCTGGAACTTTTATGATGAGAATGATAAATATGCCTTTTGTCTAACCAATCATCATACTTCTGCAACCTTTCTTCTACTTACCCATTTACTCATCCTACCAGTTTTACTTTACTTTATTTGGGTGCATTTGAGCTAGCAAACTGTTATCAAATATTTTTATGTTTCTTTATAATAGCAAACTAACTAAATCTAACCTTATTACATCCAAGGGCTCAAATTAAACAGTTGAACTCCTTTTGTTTACTCTACCTATCTAATTATCTGCCAAGATTAAACAGTTTGGTCAGATTTTATGCTCTAACTATCAACATGAAATTTAAAGCATGACATAATCAAGATTAAATAGTTTGATTACCATGGATTGTGGCATGAATAACAAGCTACACACAATCATTATTATGAATAAAAAGTAAATAGGAGTGGAATTTTGGCTTGCTCACTTTCATGGTCTTTTTTCTTTTCTTGGGGTTCATATTTTTCATCTTTTTTGACCTTTTTGTTATTTTTGTCCTCTGATTATTCTTTTAGGACATACCCTCTTTACATTTTTTAATTTTTTGAATATGGAAAACATTTGCAAAAGCAAAGGTATGTACAATATTACAAGGTTTAATCTTAGTTATTCAAAATTATGACTACTATTGGTATAGGAACCTAACACAACTAATAAAGAAAAAGTATTCATCATTGTTAATCTGAAGAGGTAGCTGTAAAATTTTGAGGATTATCAACAAGAGGACTAGTAGTGCCTCTAGGAGGGTCCAACGGGTCCCCTAAAGCCAATTTTGACACCACATAACCTTCCACCCTACTTAGATGAGCATCAAGATCATCAAGGAAATAAGAAAAATTCCTTATAATTCATTTAATATCCTCCTACCTCGCAAAACATTTATAATTGTTCACTTGTTTATCTCTTAAAACCATGCAAAGAAATGTATCAATTTGTTGGTGAACCAAGAGGGAATGTAGAAAATACAATCTCCTCTTCCTGAACCTTCCTAAGTCTCAAAGCAAGTGTAAGCTCTTATCTCGAATTTTTGAAATGGAAAAGTAAGTGCATTCTCCAAACTTTTGTGATTCCAATTGACAAATTTCCTTTCGTATTTCCAAAGGGACAAAGTCAAAATATGAGGCAACAAATTCCTAAGTGAAGAGTCTCTGATGGCGAGGACCAATGTGGCTAGCTCCCCCTTTTTAACTTGCCTACTTTTGATGATGAGGCATGGTAGCAAAAGCTAGGGGGTAATTGCAACCACCAAAAATAGGACCCAAGCCAACTAAAAAGCCATACAAAGTACACACTAAATCAAATCGATATTGACAAGGTTGAATATGAACAGGTCATCCCCCCAACACCCTAAATGAAGTTTAATATCAAAGAAAACGAATACTATAGAACACAATAAGGTAATAACCTTAGTGATGTTGTTAAAAGCACACTCACGATGCAGGACGCTTAAAGTCTACAAAATCCACCTATTCAGTAAACAACACTTAGACTAAATAACCAAGAGAGGCATTGACCCAGTATATAAAAATGAAAACAAATGAAAGGAAATGCCAATTGAAATCGCAGAAACCCAATTCCCTGGAACAATAAATAGTCTGGACTTAGAGAAGGGGATGAAGCCTAATACCCATTATTTATTGAACACCTTTAAGCATAATAGTGAAACCCCTACACTAGTACCAGACATAGAAACTATCAGGATACCAACAACCACATAGCAATACAGGACACGGAAATGAGATACCTGCTGAATCATGAGCCTGAAAAGCCAAGCTGGAAAGAACCACCGACAGTTAAAAGACTAGCCCGTATTCTATATTGTGAAGGAATAAAATAAAAAACATTAACTAAGTGCAGTCAATAACATAACTATAACTCATAGTAAAAATATCCTTATAACCCCAAAACATGAAATGCAACCATCAACCACAAAGTAAATGCCTATCACTCCCAATCTCAAAAAAATTATTCCACTAAACAGCCCCAGCCCCAAAGTAACCAGAACTACTATCAACAATAAACACAGTGATATTGTGATATTGGTCAGACCTGACTCACTACACCAAAAAGCCAGAGGAGGGATCTCACCTCCATTGTGTTTCACTATAAAATTTTACCCTAACTATGCTCCATGCGTGTATTTAAAGCAGTAATACATAGGTTGATGAACCCATGCCCGATTACCGTTTTGTGCCACGCCATGTCCGGAAAAGTAGAAGTGTCGAGCCATAACGTTGTTCCCCATTGATGGCCATAAAAAATTAACTTAAATTCTTAATAGAATACTTTCGTGAGGAAAAGTTATTGCGTTGCCTTTGTAATTCTTGCTATCAAAATTGTATAGTTCCATAGGTGATCATTATATAACTTCCTTTTATGAGTGAATATCAATTGCCGCAGTTTACACCCAAAAAAAAATTACCATAACAAAATACAAAACTAATTTTCATAACAATCTCACCTTTCACTTCCACAAATGTCGAAACTAACCATGTGTCTTAGTCTCCCCTTTGAACAACTTAACCACCTAAAATGGTAAAAGGATAGAAGGCTCTTTACATGATGTACGTAGACTTAATCCAAATCTCCATTAAGTGGTGTTAATACATCACATTTAGCTCATGGTCTATATGCAATTTTTGAACTTAAATAATAATATACATACAATTTTTTTTAAGTATAAATTGGATTATTTTCTAATAAAAATGTATATATAAGAAATAACATACCAATTTTGATAAATGTCCAAATAATATTTCAATTTTGATCATTTCTATTTTATATAAAGTTAAATATCACAACGAAATTTGTCTTCTAGGAAGGCATGTTTTTAGGAAATGGAAGCAAAGTATCTCTAACCACAAATCCTAACATCTAGTGCTCGAATTGAGCTTATCATAAACACAAAACTAAAATTAGTAATGAGGTGTTTATGAAATCACATAAAACACATTTGAATGGGGAGATACCAAGGTGGATCAACTAATGATCAAGTGATTCCTAATGGTTTCGGTACAAAACTAAAAGAGTCTTCAATAAAAGGTTATCAAAAATGTTAAGTGAAAGAGGAAATTAATTATTTAGATGTGTGTTTTTAAAGATTATTTAATTTGACAACAAAATGTTAAGTGAAAGAGGAAATTAATTATTTAGATGTGTGTTTTTAAAGATTATTTAATTTGACAACAATTTGTAACTATTGGTTAATATGTACATTTGAAATGCTTTAGTCATATCTTAATTTTAATTATTTTGACATTAAAAGATCCATCTTAATTATAGATTTATTCTACATAAAGAATGATCAAATCTTTCAAAGTGCAAACTATCTTTGGAAGGTGATTTGTGTCTCGAGCAATTTGAACCCTCTCAACACATGATAGATTTGGAGTTAATATAGAACTATGCTAGTTCCAATTGTTAACAACATCCTAGAATTATTAGATAATCATCATTATGTATGTGTATATGTTTGAAATGAACATAATATTTTGAAATTTACATCATTATGAATCTAAATAATAACAAAGTAACAACAATAATAATAACAAAGTAACAACAATGTTTAATCATGAATACATTGAATAATAGCAAAATAAAATGATTAAGATATTGAATCCTTCTCAATCTAGTGGAGAAAGATCAATGTGAGTCTACTTATTTAGTTTTTAATACAGTGACACAATATTATGTTTATCTACATGTTTTAGATTAGTGTGAACGTTTTAATTTTACTTAGTTTCCTCAGTTTTTTGAGAATGCAAAGAGCATTATCTAGAAACTACATATATTTCAATAATTACATGCAAAAAATAGAAATAAAGTAACAATGTTGAATAATAATAAAAACGTATATTGAAACAAATTCATGTAAACATAAATCAATGCATTGATTCCAATGTATATGTCATTTCTTTTTCAATGTTAATTTATATTTTTATTTATATTTATATTTTATTTTAATTTCTATTTCTATGTCAATTTCAATTTCAATTTCTATGTCAATTTCTATCTCCATTTCAGTATATATTTAAGTCCTAAATGTGTTGTAAAATGATGAAAAATGTATATTGTAATTAATGTATCAATTTCGGTGCACACATCAAATCTTATTTCTATTTGTTTAACTCATAATGTGTTGATTTTAGTATACATGTCAATTTCTAGATATGTCAATCTAGAAATGAAGAAAATTGTGCACTGAAATCAATGCATTTACACTAGAATCAAGTTTTCTTAGAATTATAAAAAATTGTTAACTCGCACATCTATGTCTATTTTTATATTCTCAAAGAGATGTAAATGATATTTTCAAATGTTAATAGAGTAACTCTTAATCATGGGGTTTAATAGGATTATAATTGCAAATGGCATTGATCTATTACAATGTTGTTAATCTATGTGATCTAGTGATTCATGTTGGAAAATTATGCTCAGATAATGGCATTTTCCTAATTATAATTATTCTTGTCATAATTACATTACATTGCATGGTTTGCATAAATATATGTCACTTGTTTTCTTTAGAGTACTTTTTCAATGTATGTACAATGAAATGAATACATTAATTTAATATACATGTCAATTCATATTTTTATATCTATTTTCATCCCAATTTCAATTTCAATTTCAATTTATATTTTTCTGTAGATTTCTATTTCTATGGTTAGATGGTTATCCTTACAATATTTCTTCAAGCTATTATTTCGAATCAAGTCTACTTCAATGATTACTTTAATATCTCAACATCTTCATTGATGTCAAGTGACAATGTTCTACATTCAACAACAATTTGTAAGCTTTCTTTTCTACATAGGGTTGATTCTCTCACTGTTTATGGAATCCACTATTCATTGAAATGAAAAAACTGAGAGTCTAAAATCATTACTTTTTACTTTCAATTCATTCTTATTTAATGTCACATTCTTATACTAAAATCTATATTTTCTATAGAGTTCTTCAACATTCTTATTTTTTGTTGGTCTAAACATTATTCTTTAGTTTCCTATCTCCATTCCATTATCTTTGTTTTCTATATATTTGTTTCTTTTCTATATTTTTATTCTTACGTACTTAAATCTATATTCCATTTTTTCACTATCTTCTAGATTATTATTTATAATTTTTTCCATTATTTCCACCCATTTTCTTAACTTATTTTAGACCTTTATTCTTTAGGTTATGTTTTTTACTTTTCCCTAGTTTACTACTTATCTTTTCATCCTTATATCATTTATCCCTCTATATTTTATTAGTGTTCCTCCACGTTTTTATATTATTCTTTATTTTTTACATCATTTTATTTAAAAGCCATACTTTATCTTTATTGTGAATTTTTTCCTTTATTATTCTTTGGTATTTTATCTTTTTCTTTTTTTACCTTATTATTTTTATTTTTTATTTTTCTATACAATATACACGAAGAATAAAAGCAAATAAAACAAAATACTAAATTTATGTATGACTAATTTTTTATTTTATTTCTATGTTCTTACTCATTTAAATCTATATTCGATTCTTTATTATTTTCTATATTATTTTCTAGTTTGTTATTTACATATTTTCATTTACTAATTTCACTTTCATCCATATACCATTTATTTTTCTGTATTTTATTATTTCTCCTCCTTATGTTTATATTACTCTTTGTCTTTTTAAGATCTTTTTATCTTAACCTTATACTTTATCTTTATTATCGATTTTTTGAACTTTATTATTTTTAGTATTCATACTTTACTATTTACATCATTATGTACCCTATTGATATTTAAATGTTTGTTTATTTAACTTATAATATTTATTTAATTGTTAAAAAAAAACTTTTTAGGTTTAATGTGCCCATGGATAGAGTAACATGGGATGTAATAAAGTAGTCATTATCCCACAAAATCAGTCAAGGTTACATGCTACATTACATGCCATAAATCCCCAATGTGTTTGAGGACTGGTGCTTACAAATTAAGGTGGAAAGGACAAGGTATGAGACTGGACCATAAGGAAGGGTTGTAATTTGCATGGTGGAAATCCAAGAAGGAAATAGACATGGTGAATTCACCATAATTCTCAATATTAGTTCATCTTAGGCCATTCATTTCTCTTACCCTCACTTAGAATTTGAAATCATATAGGTCCTCTATAATGTGGTCTCGGTGGTTGTTTCCCATATTGTTGTTGTTTATAAGTTATCTCCCTCTGGATCCATTGTGTATGTGTGAGCATTATCTACCTTTCTGCCTCCACTACAAGAATCTATGAGTTATACAAACCTTGTCTCTCCTTCTATTTATCATCCTATGACAGATTACACCATCAAGAAAGCTAGTTTGGTTACCTATATTTGAAAAAATGGTCTAGAAATAAGCGCAATATTGATGAGGGAATAAAAATCAAGGTGGGATGGATGTTTATTATGCTCATTATAGGGATGAGGCCCCAGTGTGCATCTTCTCTGAACAAGTCCCTGTAGAAGCTCAATAAGATATTTGAGAGTTTGAAGCTAATGTAGTGGTGAAACGTGGTTTCTATTGACTTCTATTGAAGGATGAAAATGCTAGTTGAAAGGGTTGTTGTGGAAAGGAATGAAGCCAAGGAGGATTTTTTTATATGCTAGAAAAGATGGTGCTCCACAAAAAATACATGGAGGCTCATCATAAATACATTGACATCCAGTTAGCCCTCATTCCAAGTTAGTCCTATTTTAAACTAGGATACTAATAAGAGGGGGGGTGAATTAGTATTATGGCCATTTTTAACAATTATTATAAAATCCAATATTTTAATTCATTCGTAAATCAATCATGTAAACAATGCATAGGAACATGTGGAAACACTAGATGTACGTGGAAACCCATAAAGGGAGAAAACCACAAAAATTATGTATGAATATTGTTGTAGGTTGCAACCTACTGTTACATCTGATTTACTAGTTGTAAAAAGAATGATGCACCCATCCATTGAATTTGTAAGAACCCACTTGAAGTAAGAACCAACTCCTTGATATTTTCAAGATCCAAAATGAAGGGAGCACCAACTCTCTGATCTTTATAGGATCCAACCTAAAGGAAGCACCTGCTCCCTAACCTTTTATATGCACCAACTTTAAGGAGGCACCAATCCCATAATGTGCAAGAACTAACCTCTTAAATATGTTTGTAAGAAACAACCTATTAGAGGCACCAACCCCAAATAGTTACACTATGGACCTCCCTTTCATAACATTTTCAGAGTGGATCCATTCATTTAGTCATCAAAGGAAATATTTTAACATTCATACAAATTGTCCTTCTTAGTAATCTACAACCTTAACTATGATCTCTACTATAATACCCTTATTATGATACATTTGAAATCAATAAAATCTTAGTGCCATTAAGAAACACAACACATCATGTTAGTATAAATTGACATTATATATAGATAGTAGTCAGTGTTTATTCAAAATTATTTTTAGCAAACAAACTTGAACAAAATTCCCAACATATGTTAAACATCCTCTTCAAGATGCATCCCTTTTGTAGTATATCCTTTAAGGATAGTGAAAATATAACCCAATCACCAAAATAAAATAAAAATTAGCCATGTCACAAAGAAAAAATAAAAAGGAAATCCAACCCTGTAGCTTTTGGTTTTCTGCGTTAGATATCTTCAATTACATTTAGGTGCACACCTTTGGAAATGTATTTATAGTTTACGATTTGAATTTTAAGCCCATATGTCATGGTTCCAATCACACTTTCCCTTGGGGGCTTATTGCTTTGAATCATAGGACCATGTTGAACAAACATGGCCTTAACCATCTAAGGAAAAACTTTTGTTGATTTCATGTTATCATTATGGTGATGTCATCATGCCATGTGGCACACTTTGGGTGGTTCCATGTGTCACCTGGACCCAACCCACTTGTCCAACCAACAAAACCATATATGAGCAACACATGTCACCCATCTATATGGCCACATATCAATTTCTTGCCATGTTAGTACTAACTAGACTTCAACCTATCCCTTGTCTGATCTTTATCCTCCTCTGTCATGTTTCCTCACATTTTTCCTTATTGGAATTTGCCTTCATCAAAACCACAGATATGAAAAAACCTGTATTCCCCCCCCCCCCCAAGGTGGTATTGTACTTTGCGTTGGAGGGGTCTAGATTCCAGCACAACCATTTATCGTCTTGTGAAAAAATTATTCGTTAGCAATTCATGAATTGTAAGTGGTCAAATATAAAGCATCAGGTTACCTACGATATCTCACATGTTTAGTAGTACTACCTTAGGTAATTCCTATTTCATTACAAAATATTTGGATCCTTGGGTTACAAAATTGGGTGGAATACGAGTAAACCTTTAGAATTTTTTTTTTATCTCCAGGAACAAATTCTTCTAGGAAGATTTGAGGAAATAGAATAACTATTCTTGTTAGAGAAGAATGGTGCAAGATTCTTTGGGAACAATTCACAATCTCTTTTTTTAGAGATTCACAAATAAATGAATCTAATTGGTTGAAATGTACAATGAAGATTGTATTCAGATAATATCACACTTATTAAACAAATCTAATAGGTTTTTCTTTTATAAGTTCTTATATCATTCTAGGTAAGAATAAAATTTCCATTAGATGTTCTTGGATCCAAGAATTATTCTATAGTCTGAGAGATACAATGAAAGATTTTCTAATTCTTTTAGCTCCCCTCTTATTAATCCTTAACACAAGGGGGGTGACATAATTGAGAAGTGTCATTTCACTGGCCCAAACCTGATAAATGGTGATTGATCTTTGAAATATGTATGCATTTTAATCATTCCACCTAGCATCTACATGGAGGCTCCACTTGTCCTACCACATGTGTCAGCCACCACTCACATCTCTTCCTTTTGAGATTATCACCTTCATAGTCTGATGGTCAATGGACTCTCAACTCACAAACACTTATTTATTCCCCTTTGTGACCAATCAACATGGCCATGACCTTTCCAACCCATCGCTCACCACTTGTAGCACCATTCCTCCTTAGGTTCTTTCAATCTTGGCACTGATTTGATAGGTGGCCCATTAGAACCATGACCAACTAGAACCTTGCTTGAACTAAAACACTTCAAACTGTTTTTCCCTTATTTCCTTTGGAGTTGGAGTAAGTTCCATATACCATTGGAAATTTCTTGGATAAGTCTATCCAACTAAGGACTTGGCATGTTACTTTGAATAAAGTATCTGCAAGAAAAATTCTTTCAAATATAGTCTAATTAGCCAAAACCCAAAAGACAACATAAGCAATGCATGACACTTCAACAAGCTTCCCTTGAACTTGAAATCACTTGTCATCAATGACTAAAATTGACATCAATGAAAACCACTTCCAACTGGCTCAATGATATCCCCCTTTGGCGTTGATGGCAACACATCCTTTGTCAAGATGAAGAAATTGCCACTATATACTCACTCTTCCCCTTTACTATTGATAATTGCTCCTGCATATTCAATATCTCTAATGTTTTCTTACTCCCTCCCTTTGACATCCATGGAAAATATCCTGGGTAATCGCTCTCTCACTATGTTACCCCCTAAAAGGATATGACAAGCTACCCATTATACTCCCCCTTTTGACTAAAAGAAACTAATATTAATGCAATATGACCATGTCATTATCCTTGAATTTGCAGCCTACTCCTACTAAACTTGTACTAATCCTACTAATTTGAAAGACTTCCCCTAAGTTTGGTCTCTTTTCTTGGCTCAAATCATTACAACCGTATTTTTACATATTTGGGTAGCTTCCCTCCTTTTTTATGAAGAAAGCTAGTGAAGAGAAGAGTGAGACCTCACTCCCAACTTATGCCTTAAATAATGAAAAGGCTCTTAGGAAATACTCTTTTTGAAGATATTAGCAACTTGTTCCTTTATTGATACATACTCCAAATTCATGATCTGATCAACCACTTATTCTCTAAGAAAATAGTATTGTACGGGGATATGCTTGGTTTTTTAATGAAGAACGTGATTCTTGGATATATTGATAGCACTTTCATTATCACAGATAATTGGAATGGGTTCATCATAAGTTATCTTTATGTCCTGTAGTGTTTGTTCCATCCATGAAATTTGAGAGCAACTTGCTATATCTGTTATATATTCAACTTTAGTAGTAGAAAGGGAGGTATATGATTTCGTTTTACCCAACTAGACTACTAAGAAATTTCCAAGAATAAATCACCACCACCTATGTTTTTCCTATCATTTATACTTTTGGCTTGTTGGCTTCAAGAGCTTAGACCCAAGTTCTGATTTAGTTGTGCTAACCAACAAAACCCTATACTATCAGGCCTTTCAACAATGATTTGCATAGCACGAACTGCAATCTCACCCGAGGCAGTATTGGGGGATGCTAGAACTAGGTTTCTACATCCAAAGGGACTATGCAGTGTGGCTATAAGGTTTTTATCAGTTTAGGGCTTAATCCAACCTTCGCAAATCGTTAACCTTATTATCACAGTTGTAAATAGGTTTCCTACTTAATAGACTTGCAAGTTGTGTGTAACTAGTCTAACATGTATTATTAATCATATAAAACAATATTTGAATCTTTGTGATGCACTTGTAGAAGAAATGTATACAAAACAAACTTTAAATAGGCTAAAACATAGAAACTATGCGGACATAAGAAAATACACATATCTGTCTCAAATTCTTCTTTATTAGTTCAAGTCTTCACAGATGCAATCTTTCTAACCCTGGGCACACAGCTGCAGAGGCCTGCACACATAGCTACAAACTTACCAAGGTCTTTGCACACACAGCTGTAGGAGCCTTCCCATTCACCTAAATACAAAAAGATATCCTAATTACAAACTCAAAAACATTACATTCAACTTAGCTTACTTTTTCTTAGACTTGCTAAAAATTCCCTTTGCATATTCTTTTACCCTTACAATACCATGGTCCACAAGCCATGGGTAGAGCACAAAATACTCTAGATAATCCCATCCCTTTACAAAATAATGGGATTTTATCCACCCTAAAGCCCATTTAACTCTCATAACCCTGCGCTAATTGTGCTTTACTCCTCAAAATGTGGAGCCTTTACATGACTCGGACAAAACTTAGACCTAGGGGACCCCTACCCAATAGGCCCCCAACACAAAGATGTGACTCGTCCTTGAGTCACTCAGTTGTACACCCTCAATATTTGATTTCATGCCTATGATTGCAGACTTCAATGGATGAAGTGTTACTGTGCATTTCTCTGTGGCATGTTTAACTTCATCCATGAACGTCTTTGTTGTCAACCCTTCTACTGTGAGGGTAATTGTCCTCTGTTTTTGACACATGCTCTTCAATTTTCCCTCTACTTCCTGTGAGAGTTGGTAGGCCTCATCTTCCCAAGACTATGTCCATGCGAAGATGATTTGTGCCTTCCTCCATAGCTCATTAATCTGTCCCTACAGAATCGCAGCAGTCACAAATATGGCAAACAACGATATTATGGAAGAAATATTGGAACAACTGCTCACGCTAGAAGAAGATCACTTTCTTGCAGGATTTCACCAACAAGTTCAGAAAGCCCAAGAAAAGGCATGGCATGATCGACATATTAAGCAGTGAACTTTTAAGAATGGAGACTTGGTTTTTTTGTGCGATAGTAAGTTCATGAAATTCTCTAGTAAGCTCAAGATGCATTGGCTAGGCCCATACATTATCAAAGATATCTCAAATTGTGGTGCAGTTCAACTCATGAAGCTGAATGGAGAATTATTTAGTGGTCAAGTAAATGGGAGTAGGTTGAAACTCTATAGGGATGATTCCATCCATGGGGCTGTGCGATGACTATATGAACGTAGGACAGTATTATAACTACAAGTAGTTGGAAGGAAGCACGAGACTATAAAGTACTTTGCCAATGAAGGACCTTGTCAAAGAAGGAGGGCTACGCAACTTTCAGGAGGATGGTACAAGTGGAGGAAGTTGCAATGAACAAGGGGTAACTATGGTGAAGGGAAGGCTTTGATGCAATTCATCCAGAATATGACCGTTGGGGTTGTTGTAATTGATTTGACAAGGAAATGACCATTAAAAGGAGTAAGGGGAAACACATTTAAGGAGCATATCTAAGCAAATATTCCACCAAATATGAATTTATGAGGAGGATATGGAGGGGATTGAGTGGTTTTAATTTGAAAAAAGGTTATAAATATGGCACCCCACTCCACATTTAGATACTTTGGTTACTGATAATTTGTTGTGTGATTTTTCATCTAAGTATGAACTGAGCATTCTGATGCATTTGTGGTTGGATTTGGAAGGAGCTTGAGCAGAAGTTTTTGAGTCAAGGGCTAGAATACATCATGACCAAATCACAGCCAGTGCATACTACTCCACCAATATTGCCAAGAACTAAGCCTACTATCGCAGCAGCAATGACCAAGAAGAAGAAGAAGCCCCAAAGGACCTTAGTTAGGCAATCACTAAAGAAAATCCCCCTAGATAAATGGAGTAAGGAGAGAACGAATAAATAGAAGAAACCAATGGAGACCTAATATCCAAATGAGGAAGAAATAACTGGTGGAATGAAGGATATCAGCGTAGACGAGGTGGAACCAATCTCCAGGTTGCCACCCTATATGCCGTTGAGGAAGCCAACTTCAAAGGTGACAAAGGACCCAAATTTTATTAAATAAAATATATTTACATGCCTGTTACCAGTGGAAGTGTTGATTTATAGATAGTTGTTGGCCAGGGCACCACAACTACACATGGAGGACTTCGATTTCAATGATCCCAACAAGTATCCCCAATTCGAGCCTAATAAGTACCTTCAATATGTTTATTACGAAGAAGTCTAAGTGACAAGGGTTGAGTTGATGAAGTGGGTAGCAGGGATTCATCGTGCTAGGTTGGTGAATATGCTTTATGTTCCACACTTTGGGCACAACAACATAAACACAATCTATGTGTGCCAACTATTGGCATTGGTACATGATGGGTGTTTGTGGCTCAGAACACAAATCTCGGTTGATGATATGTTAATTCGAAGGATTACTATGCTACCTTACTGATCCAAAATGGATTCATCATAGCCTCTAGATCAAAAGTATTCAAATATAGGTGAAAATGAAATAATGTTGAAGTGCTCGTGAATACGAAGCCAACAGTGCAAACATCATGCAAATCCGAGTTTAGATAAGGAAAATAGAGCCAATTAAAGATTTAAGCCCAAAAGTTAATGTCTACATCATTAGGATAGGTGGCAACCTGAGAAATAGTCACGGGTTCTTGATTATGTCAGTGCAGAAGATGAAGTGGCAGTCGATGATTAGTTCATACCATAGGTGACAGGGATCAACGATCAAGAGCAGAGATCACACGATCAAAGGAGATCGACACATATCACATCGAAACATGCAAGCAGGTTATCGTGGAAAATGGACACGATAAAGTTATGAAAAAGAAGCTAAACTCTTTGAGTTCCAACAGGATAGTGGCAAATGGTTTATCACATGCCTTCAAGGTAGGAAGCGATTTTTGACCAAGAGCATGTAGTTCCACTCAGCGGGCAACATGTAGCATCCTGAAACCACTTTCTCACATGCCTTTGGAGAATTAGTAGACATGCTAGTTGGGGTGCGAGACCACGTGACAGCCATCGGATCTCACATGACAGATCAATGGTGTGGAACATCCAGATCAGTTGATGAGCAAGACGTGATAGCTGTCAGATGGTCTGTTCTCGAGATCAGCATCGGGGAAAGGGCGGACAGTCGGGGTCCACCCCAGGCCCACTAGTCCTTTCGTTTATAGTTTGTTTCTATTATAAATGTATTGGTCCACGTCTATTCTAATTTGTAACTGTACGTGTTATATAAACACCATAACATAGAAAAGTTGATAGAGGAGTGCGTTGTGAACCATTCTAGGGGTCTGGAGGTTAGAGTGACCAAGTACGATCAAGTGTATACTCATTTCAACTCAAAGATTCGAGTTGAACACAACAATGAGATCCATTTTCATGTTTGAGTCTCTGTTTTTGAGCTCACAACTGTAACAACTATTTGAAGACATAATAAAGAGGTCAGCAGTGGAAGCTAAAGCACCAGGAGACATAGCCAAGAAGTCTGGTGAACTCCTTTACCAATTTTGGTTGTGTTGATGTGTTTGATTGTGTTTTATAATTGTTTAAGTGTTTATGTTATTTGCAATCTTATCAATCCATTGCACTAAGTAACATAGACACCTTCACACAGTCTGTAATACCTTTTTCAATTTCAGATCAAGTGGTATCAGAGCTTAAGGTTTTTAAGGTTTGACAAGTTTGTGTGGATATTTGAATGCTTACTATGTTGAAGATCAGACGAGGTGAAGGTGAAATTGTTGTGGCGAATCCAAAGATTGGAAGGGTATTTTCACGAAGAAGGATGGCAAATGAAACTCCACTTGGGTCAGAATCCCAGTTCTTGGATAGTTTCATGACGATATGTGCCATGGCGGAAGAAATGTATAATGAATTGAAGGTACTTCATCACCTAGACCAGACAAAGGAGCAGAGGGGCCTTTTTTTTTTATCCCTCCAAAGAAAGAAGATAAAGGAAAAGGAGAAAGCCTCCTCCATCTCCTCCATCATCACCATCATCATCATTATCATCGTCTTCTTCTCATAAAACTAGTTCTTCTAAGAAGAAGAAAAACAAAGCCTCTTTAATAAAATTAGATGTAAAGTTTGATTTGCCAATTTATGATGGAGAACTTAATGTTGAAAAGCTTGATAATTGGCTAAGACAAATTGATGTATATTGCAGGGTGCAAAAAGTTGATTTAGAAAGGAAGAAGATCCAATTGGCTAGCCTTCGACTTGGAGGAACCATACTTGTGTGGTGGGAAGGAAAGACACAAGTAGATCTCCAAAAGCATGGTAAAATCATTTCAACTTGGAATGAATTTGTTTCTGCCATTAAAAAGTAATTTTATCATTTGGCTTATATGTAGCAAGAAATGATGAGTTGGCAATCACTATGTCAATTGAAGGGTCAAAGTGTTCAGAGTTATACTCAGGAATTTCGTAAGAGAGATTTAACATTAGGCATATCATTGGACTCACCAAAAACATTGTTAAAATATATAGGTGGTCTTCATAGTTATTTGAAGCATATTATACTTGTGTTTAATCCCACTAGCTAAGATGATGTATCAGTTCAAGCATCTCATCTAGAGGCTAGAGGTAAAAATTTAACCCCAGATGTTGGGAAACCATCCAAATCTATTGAGAACAAGAATAAAGGCAAGAAGAAACTGAAATACAAGGAGAGGAAAACAAACATTGTGAATAATGATAAACCTTCATGCACTCATTGTAAGAAGGAAGGACACAATGAGGCACACTGCTGGTATTTGCATCCATAATTGAAGCCTAAGAAGTTCAAGAGTAAAGAGAAAAAGAATTCTACTATTATTCAAAAGGAATTGGGATCAGAATTAGGTGATGAAACAACAGTTACAACTATAGGTATAAAAGGTAAAGATTCTGAAGCATCTACAAGTAATTCTTCACATTCTATTGATAATGAAAGTTATGAGAGGAAAAGAACTGAGCTATTTCATATTAGAGTCATTTCCAAGCACACTAAAATTGATACTTTATTTAATAGTGGGTCACATGTTAATTTGATTTCTGAAACAATTGTAAAGAAGTTGGGTCTAGAAACAAAACCTCATAAAAAGCCATATCCATTAGGTTGGGTGTGTGATAAAACAAAGCTACAAGTTACGAAACAATGTAAACTTCGTTTTGCTATTGGGTCAACATTTGTAGATGAGGCTGAGTTAGATATAGTCCCATTGGACATATGTGGAATTTTATTAGGAAGTCCATACTTGTACAATAGAAAAGCTATCTTCTATTGAGTGGAAAATAAGTATCAACTCACTAAGGGTGGAATTGAATATATTGTAAGGGCTCATAAACTCAAAGATAACTTCGCTCTCATAAATTCAGGACAGATGAAAAGAATTATAAATTCAAGTAAACAATTTTTCTTATGATTGTAAAAGCAAAGGATCTTGATAAATCTGATGCATTCCAAGGTTGTAATCCTAAACAGAAAGCAGATCTAGTTAAAGTTGTTTATGATTATGATATGTTGTTTCATGAGCCTAAAGGGCTTCCACCCAAGCAAGAGATAGCACATGAAATTTATTTGCAGCAAGATTCTCCACTACCTAACATTGGAATGTACAAGTTATCAACTCTAGAGAATGTAGAGATAAAGAAGCAGGTACATGAGTTGTCTGATAAAGGGTTCATTCGACCAAGCACATCACTGTGTAGATCACCTATTGTGTTGGTGCGAAAGAAAGACGGTTTGTGGAGAATGTGCATTGATTTTAGAGCACTAAATAAAATCACAATAAAGAATCGTTATCCTCTTCCTCATATTGATGATTTATTAGATCAGTTAAAAGATGCAGTTTACTTCTCTAAATTAGACTTGCGAAGTGGCTACCATCAAATCAGAGTTGTAGAACAGGATGTATGGAAAACTACTTTCGAGACAAAGCAAGGACTCTATGAATGGTTGGTTATGCCTTTTGGCTTAACTACTGCTCCTGCTACGTTTATGCAAGTCATGAATGATGTATTTAGACCATTTATTGATGATTTTGTAATATTCTATTTAGATGATATTCTTGTTTTGAGTAGGACATGGGATGAACATGTAAAGCAGATTTTAGATGTTTTAAAAAGAGAAAATCTCTATGTGAAACTGTCAAAATGTGAATTTGGCAGAACATCTTTGAATTATTTGGGTTATATTGTAAGGGGTGGTGAATTGAAGATAGATCCCTCTAAGGTCGAAGTCATAGTAAACTGGCCTAAACCCAATAATGCTACAAAAGTTAGAAGTTTCTTAGGGGCAGTGCAATATTGGAGGAAGTTTATTGCTAACTTTTCATTGATTGCATATCCTTTACATGCTTTGACAAGTGTGAAACAGGTGTTTCAGTGGGGAGGCAAACAACAAAAATCCTTCGACACATTGAAAGAAAGGATCGGTATAGCACCAGTACTAGCACTACCAGATCTTCAACATCCATTTGAGATCGAGATAGATGAAAGTGACTATGCCATGGGGGCAGTGTTGATGCAGCATGGAAAGCCTATATGCTTTTATTCTAAGACATTTACATCAACAATAGTTAACTATCATACATATGATAAAGAATTGTATGCATTAGTTCAGAGTGTTAAAAAGTGGAAACATTACATAGTGGGTAAAGAAACAATCATACACACTAAGCATCAACCACTTCAATATTTACACTCACAAACTAAATTGCAACAATCAAGGCATTACAGGGGGATGGGTTTTCTATAACAATTTCATCTTGTTATCAAATATAAGAAGGGCATACATAATAAGGTTGCAGACATGTTATCAAGACCAATTATAAATGCATCCACAATACTTAAGCATAATTCAATAATTCATGAAAATTACATTGAAAAATATGCTCAAGATACAAAGTTTAAGGATGTATATGCAACTTTAAGTCATGACAAGTAGGTAGAAGAATTGGATTATTATATAAAGGACAAACTCTTATATTATTTGGGAAAGTTATGGATTCCACAAACTAAAAGAGTTAACATAATTCGAGAAGCACATAATTCTCTCATGTCAGGTCATTTTGGTGTAGGTAAAAAAGTTTCACAATCACAAAGGTTCTGTTATTGGCCATGAATGAATGAGACATTTTCTTGATATATCAAAGGATGTACTATGTGTGCTACAAGCAAGCCAAGTAATAGAAAATTAGGCTTGTATACTCCATTTCCAATTCCTTCTCGTCCTTGGGAAAGTGTTTCCATGGATTTTGTATGGGGATTTCCAAAGTCTAGGAAGGGTCATGATTATTTGTATGTAGTTGTGGATAGGTTCAATAAGATGTGTATTTTGATACCATGTAATAAACAGGTCACAGCTGAACAAACTGCAAAGTTGTTCTTTCAAAATGTATGGGTTCATTTTGGGTTACCCACTTCTATTGTATCTGATCAAGATTCTCGATTTGTTGGGAAACTTTGGTCAAGTCTATGGGAGTTAATGGACACAAGGTTAAAGTAGAGCATGACATTTCATCCACAAATAGATGGCCAAATAGAAGTGGTCAATAGGATAGTGATACAATTGCATCGAGGATATTGCCGCAAGCATCCCAAACTTTGGGATGAGCATTTGTGTTATGTGCAGCATGCTTACAACCATGCAAAACATTCTTCTACTCAGAGATATCCTTTTAAGACTTGTTTTGGTTTTATACCAAAGTGTCCCTTGGATTTTGTCTTTGGTAAAGACATAGTTGTTGATGGACACAATGATGTGGACAAAGCAACCAAGTTCATTGACGAAATTTAGGAAATTCACCAGGTAGTACAAAAATAGCTGGAAAGAAGCCAAGCAAAGTATAAGGTGCGACATGACAAGCATCAAGTTGAGCATAGATTTCAAGTTGGTGATCAAGTCTAGTTGTACATCAGCAAACAAAGACTGCAAGGGGAAGGTAAAAAGTTGAAACCAATTATATATGGTCCTTTCAAAATACTTAATAAAATTAGAGAAATTGCTTTCCGCCTAGATCTACCAACTTATATGTAAATATATTCATTCGTTAATGTTGAAAGCTTGAGGTTGTATGAACCTTCAATGATTGAAGATTTCGAAGAGCAAGGTCAACTACCTTCCATTGAGGATTTGTTGCCCAAGTATCTCAATGAGTTACAGGAGGACACAGTTCTTGACAGGAGAATAAGAACTTTGCGATGAGGGAATGTTGAGTATCTTCAAGTTGGACTCAAAGGTACAAATCCAAGTAAAGCACGATGGAAAGAGATTGGAAAAGTGAAGGAACTTTATCCTCACTTACTCGATAACTAACACCAACTTTTGGTGGACCAAAAGCTTCTAGTGGGGAGGAGTGATCCAAAATGGATTTAGCATATCCTCCATATCAAAAGTCTTCAAATACATGTGAAAATGGAATAATGTTGAAATGCTCGTGAATACGAAGTCAACAGTGAAAACATCATGCAAATTTGAGTTCAGATAAGGAAAATAGAGCCAATTAAAGATTTAGGCCCAAAAGTCAATGCCTACGTCAGCAAGACACGTGGAAACCTAGGAAAGAGTCACAGGTTCTTGATGATGTTAGCGCAGAAGATGATGTGGCAGTCGGTGATTGGTTCATACCACAGGCGATGGCGATCAATGATCAAGAGCGGAGATCATCCGACCAAAGGAGATCGATGCATATCACGTCGAAACATGCAGGCAAGTTATCTTGGAAAATAGACGCAATAAAGTTATGAAAAAGAAGCTAAACTCTTTGAGTTCTAATAGGAGAGCAGTAAATGGTTTATCACGTGCCTTCAAGGCAGGAAGCGGTTTTCGACCAAGAGCACGCAATTCCACTCAGCAGGCGACACGTAGCATCCTGAAACCACTTTCTTGCATGCCTTCAAAGAATTATCAGATGTTCTAGTTGGCGCGTGAGACAGCGCGATAGTTGTTGGATCCTACAGGATAGATCAATGGTGCGGAACATCTAGATCAGTTGATGAGTGGGATGTGATAGCTGTCAGGTAGTCTAATCTCTAGATCAGCTCCGAGAAAAGGCCGAATGATTGGGGTCCCCCCCGCGCCTGCCAGTCCTTTTGTTTATAGTTTGTTTCTATTATAAACATATTGTTCCACGTTTATTGTAATTTTTAACTGTATGTGTTATATAAACACCATAACACAGAAAAGTTGACAGAGGAGTGTGTTGTGAACTGTTCCAGGGGGTCTGGAGGTTAGAGTGATGAACTACACTCGAGTGTATACTTGTTTCGACTCGAAGATTCAAGTTGAACACAGCGGTGAGATCCATTTTCATGTTTGAGACTATGTTTTTGATCTCACACCTTTAACATCTATTTGAAGACATAATAAATAAGTCAGCGCTAGAAGCTTAAGGACCAAGAGACGTAGGCAGGAAGTCTGGTGAACTCCTTTATTAGTTTTGGTTGTGTTGATGTGTTTGATTGTTTTTTATAATTGTTTAAGTGTTTATGTTATTTGAAATCTTATCGATCCATTGCACTAAGTAACATAGCCAACTTCACACATAGTCTGTAATGCCCTTTTCAATTTCATATCACTTACCAAGGGAAAAACCCCATTGATGCATGTGTTGGAAAGTCTCAGGAGAAAAATATGGCCGCTCAAATCAAGAATGACCTCAGATTTGTCAAGAAGTCCTGAGGATATGCTATTAGTTCTATTAATAATGGGTTTATGCATTTTTCCTCATCCATTTTGGCTAGTAAGATCATGAGTAAGTGTCTGGTGAATGAAGTGTCAGTCCCAGTTGTATCCTTGGTTGCGTAGTGCAGCAAGGGGTCCAGTTTAACTAGGCTAGGTATCAATGTCAGGAGTTTTTGGATGATTGTCGAGAAGAGCAAGAGAAAGGAAGCCATTCCACTACACATGGCTATTACTCTTAATTGCATTGGCAGCATGGAGAACATTGGAGGAGTCGTAGTTCCCCACTGTGGACCTTGATGTGTGTGAAGCTGTGGAGTTTACCTCATTGTGGGCACCTAAGGAACTGACCCAGGTTATAGAGAACAAAATGTTCTGGGTTTGATTTGAGATGGATCTTCACACAGTCATCAACCAAAGGCTGCAGCTATCACCCACATTATTTCAACAATATCGAGACATTTCCAACTTTAAAGTAGATTTTCACAGTGTCTTTATCCGCACCAAGAAATATTTGGAGAAGATATGGTATGAGCTACCATACTTAGTTTTTGAAGAGAACATCTTGATGATCATCAGTAAGTGGTCGAATAATTGGCTCACCCTATCTAGAATAGAGACAGAGAAGGTGGGCATAAGTAAGACACAACAAGCCACTAGAGGTGCGCACACCAAAAAGCCAGCAACAAAGGAGAAGGTGCCTCAGAAGGTCACAATTGACCTTGAGAAAAACACCACACAAGAAACAGAGCCTAAAGTTGAGAAGGAGACTGACGAGGGTGAACAAGGTGGTGAAGACCCTTTTGTGGACATGAAGGATGTTGATTCCTTGTTTATAGTGAAAAGGTGGAAGAATAAAATTATTGGAGGAGGACAGAAGAAGCATAAGTCCGACAGATCCGCTAGAATAGAGCCAATGATCCTCACTAAGGAGGACATCGATGAGATAGGAGACATAGTTTGGGCTGTGACAAAAGACTTCTTGGGAAATATTGAATACCAATACAAAGCAGCATTGACAAAGGTCCAACAGGGCCTCAAGAAGCTAGAAGTTTAGGCGAGCGCGTTCAAGCTAGCGTGACTCAGGCGAGTGTGGATCAAGCAAGTGTGTCAAATTTCAATACCACTACCAAAATCACATTCGAGCTTTGAGAATTGAAACTACCACGGAGATCTCTCCATTTTTGAGACAGTCAAAGAATAGGAGTGCGTTATGAAACCAACTCAAAAAAAAGATAGAATGGATAGATCAACGCCTTAAAATTTAGCCTCTTCGAGGGGACAACCTCCTTTACATTACATAAATGAATAATTCTTGGATGATTCAAATGAAAAAACCTCCTTTCTATATATAGGAGTCTAAGGAGTCACAATATAACCCAGC
>APFE031329895.1:3956-28575 GCA_000404065.3 Pinus taeda | reverse complement strand
AATTATACTAGCCTCTAGCATTTCTGCAACCATACGTTCAATTTCACTCTTTTGGGCATAGGGATATCTGTATGGCCTAATGTTTGGAGGAACACTTCCTGGAATCGGATTAATAGCATGATCATGATCACGAATAGGTGGGAGACATTTGGAAGTCTCAAATACCTTGGAATGATTATCCAAGACCTTTTGGAGATCTAGAGAAATAGATGATTTCGATGTGGAAACATCTAGCGAACATAATTGTGCAATTACACCTCTTTGTTCCTTTTTTAGAAGCTTTGTCATACAGTTAGAGCTGATTATCTTTCCTGGTTTCCTTGCAAGACCCCTTAATTCAACTTCCTTTCCTTCCGCAAAACATTTCATGAAAAGTTCTTGAAAATTAAAAGCTATTGTACCCAAAGATTGTAGCCATTGGACTCCTAGTACAACATCAGCACCTCCCATTGGAATGGAAAGCATTGGGCTAGTCAATACATATTCTCCCATGGATAGCTTGATATTATGGCACTTTCTACAGGAATTTATCATTCCTCCATTTGCAACCATCACTTGACACTCTGGTGCTGGATATAGGAAGCAATTCTATTCTTTTGCTATCTTACAATGAATAAAATTGTGGGTACTTCCTAAATCAATCAACATTATTACCTTTTTCTTCTTGATTTGTCCTTCTATCTTGATGGTTTAAGGAGTGGTAATTCTAGCCAATGCATTACAAGATATGGTAGCATTCGTTTCTTCTTTATCTAGGCTTTGTTCCTGGAGTATATCATCTTCTTTTGACCTTTCTTGCTCCTTTTCTTCTTCCTCTTCACAATCAATGTAGAATAATTTCTTCTTAGCACACTTATGACCTTTAGTGTATTTGCTATCACAACTGTAATAAAGCCCTTTTGCTCTTTTTTCTTACAATTGTCGTGGTGTCAACCTTATAGGTTGTGGAAGACTAGGGGCAACAACACTTCCATATGTGTTATGCTTCCTAGTTGCCATAGTTTTGCTTTCCATTTTTCTTGCTAACCTGAATGCCTTCTCTAATGAATCAGGTTCCCAAAGGTGAAAATCATGTTGGATATTATCCTTTAAAGACCCTATGAACACATCAATCTTATGCTCCTCTGGAATATCTTTTACCCTTATGTTCAATTTTTGGAACTCCTCAATGTGCTCCATTATTGAACCCTTTTGTTTGAAACTTATCAATTGGCTAAAAAAAGTGTTGCTTTTTTTATCCTCATAATGTGCTATCAATTCTTTCGTAAAAATTGTCCAAGTGATAAATTGTTTACGAGAGCAAAGCCATTGATACCATACAAACTAATTTGTTTCCAAATATAAAGTTGCAATACGTACCTTTTGTGTGTTTTGCACATTATTGAGATCGAAAAATTGCTCCATTTGTAATATCCATGTTGCGGGATCCTTGCCATCAACCTTCCTCATATCGATTTTTGGAACATGGTGGGTCTTCGGTCCAACATTAGAGTCTATGAAATCATGATTAACATTTCTTTTTTTCTCATCATGAGTTTCCTTTACTACCCTTTCATCATTAGTAAGCATTTCTTGTAGAAACTTTGTCAAATTTGTCTTCAAATTTGTCTTCAAATCTGTCTTTAGATTCCACGGCATTTATCTTAGATTCCACGCCATTTATCTTAGCTTCTGTTAGCTTTTGTTAGAGTGACATTTATTGCACTTGGTCTTGTAATTTTGATATATCATGTAGTATTTCTTCCTCTTCTTCATGAATCATGCTAGCGTTTTCAGGTTGATTACTAGGTGTTTGCATTTTCTTTCCTTGGGGTATTAGTTACCAATAATAATGCTCTACTATGCCCTTTGAATTCTTCAAAATAATTTTTCAAACCAAGCTTAAGAAAAAATTTAAAAAAAATATACACACTTTTTTTCACTTTGTAGGAGCTTGATATTGCCTCTGATGTATCTCTGTAATTTTGGATCATCCAGCTCTAAAATTGCAACCTGCAGTAGCCCTCTGTGTCCTATTTCCAATGCCACTAGTCTGATCCAAATTGTATTCTCCAAGGAAGAGTTATGCCAAATCTCCCACAGTGACCTGATTATATACTAGTTCAATAGAGTGAATTTGTACGATGTGCCACGAGTCACTGTTTTGACCTTTTTCTCTGAAAAATATATACAAGAAACTACAATCCGTCCTCTTTCTATACCTTCTTACGAAATTTCAATCCGATGCTCAGAGAGAAAGTTATGACAATTTTCCCAAGTCACCTGTTTGGAATGTAATTCAGGAGTCTGCAAAAAGATGAACTTCCTCAAATCATATCTCCACAAATATAGCACCAAAAGCTCTGAAATTTGGACCCGAGGTTCAGTAATATTTCTTCTCAAATGGGTTTTTTTTTAGCTTCTGAAACATCGTAGAAAAAAATTTATAGTGAAAATTCCACGATCACCTATTTGGAGCAGCAAAACCCTAAAATCCAAAGCTCTAATTCCAAATGTTATGAAACCATGTCAAAAAAAAGATAGAATGGATAGATCAACGCCTTAGAATTCACCCTCTTCAAGGGGGCAACCTCCTTTAAATTACATAAATGAACAATTCTTGGATGATTCAAATGACAAAACCTCCTTTCTATATATAGGAGTCTAAAGAGTCACAATATAACCCAGCCGACCTAACAATAATAATATAAAGCCACAAAAATAACAATAGAGTGATTCTATGGGGCATAGTAATAACAATATGGGGATAATAGGGGCACAAAAATATTAATAAGGGATACAACTACAATAGTAATGGGGTAATCACTAGTATTATAGGGACCTAACAGAGTGCATGCAATACTGGAAAGGTCTAAGTCTCAAACTTGTGGAATTCCCCATTCAGGCATTGCATTATGTACACTGGGGAGTCTTTGACAAACTAAAGATCTAGGAGTAGCAAGCTTTGTTGGTCATCAAAGAAGTGAAAAAATAAAACCAACAATTGTTTGAAGAAAAGAATAAAGTGGTGCAAGATCACGATGAGGTAGTTGTGCACAACCAACAACTAGAAGAGGCCATAACCAAAGTATGGAGTGAGTTTTCAGAGCTCTAGATCCCAACTGAAGCAGCTTCAGTAGAAAAACTTTAGAAACTGGTAAAAATAGTCAAATAATTGAAGGCAGAGGTGGGAAATGTTATATTTAAACTGCAAATGCAAATTATAGAACTTTAGATGAAGTTACAACCTACAACTCCACTGGAAGTTTATGAGTAGTGCGAAGCTACCATAAAAGTTGATATGGCATAGATAGCAACTATAGTCACAGATTGTAGTAAACTTTTTGAAGATACAATGGAAGTGTGGGCCTCACTTCAGGAGGACCCACATGTGTATAATATCAAGTAGAAATAAGAGATAAGAAATCACAGTTTGATGAGCTTAAAGAAATGGCATGGACCTTAGCACCTATGGAACGGTTCGCTCATCTTCAAGAAGGAACAAATCTGCAAGGACATATTGATGAGTTGCAGAGGAAGGCACAGATCATATCCATGTAGACACATCCTTGGGAAAATGAGACCTGACAGTTATCATAGGAAGTAGAGGGAAAATTGAAGAGCATGCAGCAAACACAGAGGACAATCGGCCTCACAATAGAAGGGCTAACAACAGAGAAGCTTATGGATGAAGTTTGATAGGCCATAGAGAAATGCACAACAACACTTCATCCATTCAAGTTTTCATACTGAGGCCTGAAAGCAAAGATCGAGGGCATACCATTTGAGTGACTCGGGGACGAGTCACATCTTTGTGTTGGGGGCATGTTCAGTAGGGGTCCCCTAGGTCTAAGTTTTGTCCGAGTCATGTAAAGACTCCACATTTTGAGGAGTAGAGCATGATTAGCGTAGGGTTATAAGAGTCAAATGGGATTTAGGGTGGATAAAAGCCCCTTATTTTGTAAAGGGATGGGATTATCAAGAGTATTTTAAACTCCTCCCATGGTTTGTGGACCATGGTATTGTAAGGGTAAAAGAATATATAAGGGATGTCTTAGAAAGTCTAGAAAAGTAAGTTAAATTAAATACAATGTTTTTGAGTTTGTGATTAGGAGATCTTTCTATATTTGGGAGAAGGGGAAGGCTCCTATAGCTATGTGCCTGTAGACCTTGGTATGTCTGCAGACATTTTCGCAAGGTCAAAAAGATTGTATCTGTGAAGACTTAAGCTAATAAAGAATAATTTGAGACAGATCTGTGTATTTTTCTTATGTTCGCATAGATTATATGTTTTAGCATGTTTATGGTTCATTTTTGTACATTTCTTCTCCAAGTTCATCGCGAAGATTCAAATATTGTTTTATATGATGAATAATACGTGTTAGAGTAGTTATGTGCAACTCACAAATTTGTCAAGTAGGAAAATGCTCTATGACTGTAATAATAAGATTGATGGTTTGTGAAGGTCGGATTAAGCCCTAAACTAAAGAAACCTCACAGCCACACTGCATAACCCCTTTGGATGCAAACACCTGGTTCTAGCATCCACCAATATTGCCTCGGGTGAGACGATGCTCTACGCTATGCAGATCGTTGTTGAAAGGGCCATTAATATGGGGTTTTGTTGGTTAGCACAACTAACTCTGAACCTAGGTCTAAGCCCCTCATAAAAAATCTGCATAGTGTAGACCACTGTCTCACCTAAGGAAATATTGGGGAATGCTAGAACCAAGTTTCTACATCTAGAGGGGTTATGCAGTGTGGATGTAAGGTTTCTTTAGTGTAGGGCTTAATCCGACCTTCGCAAACCATGAATCTTATTGTCATAGTCATAGATAATTTTCCTACTTGACATATTTGTGAGTTGTGCATAACTATTCTAACAAGTATTATTCATCATATAAAACAATATTTGAATCTTTGTGATGCACTTGCAAAAGAAATGTATGAAAATGAATCATAAATAGGCTAAAACACATAAACTAGGCAAACATAAGAAAAATACATAGATCTATCCCAAATTCTTCTTTATTAGCTTAAGTCTTCACAAATACAATCTTTCTGACCCTTCGCACACAACTGCTGGAACCTGTGCACACAGATGCAGACTTACCAAGGTCTTCGCACACAAAACTGTTGGAGCCTTCCCCTTCACCCGAATATAGAAATATCTCCTAATCATAGACTCAAAAACATTGTATTCAAGTTAGATTACTTCTCTAGCCTTGCTAATACATCCATTTATATATTATTTTACCCTTATAGTACCATGGTCCACAAACCATGGGCATAGCTCAAAATACTCTAGATAATCCCATCCCTTTACAAAAGAGGGTGCTTTTATCCACTCTAAAGCCCCTTTGACTCTTATAACCCTACACTAATCGTGCTCCACTCCTCAAAATGAAAAATCTTTACATAACTTGGACAAAACTTAGACCTAGGGGACCCCTACCCAACATAACCCAGTACACATTTTTGTATGCAGTTAATGAAAAATTTTGACCTTTTGGATACCATAGACCATAGTCGATTGTGGCTCTTCAATTCTCTAAAAATCATCTTAGCAGCTAAAAATTGACTTTTTTTGGGGGCTTATTGATACCTTGAAACTACACCAACAACTTACATAATGTCTATTCGTGAGGTTATTGATTTATACATTGTTTGATCTACCTTTGATGACTCATCATCTTTGTGGAGCTTATATCCAGTGAACATAGGAGTACTAACAAGAGAACACTCTTACATCCCAAACTTCTTCAACGTTTATTTGACGTACTTGATTTAGGAAATGAATATACCTTTTTCTGATTAAGTAACTTGCAATCCAAGAAAAAATGAGATTTCTGCAAGCATGGACATCTCAAATTTAGTTTGCATATCCACCACAAAATTTTTGGCTAACTAAATCTGCATCACTACCAAAATTGATGTCATCAACATAAACAAAAATAATTAAAATATTATCATTCTCATATCTTATATACAAGTTATTGTTAGTTGTTCATCTTTTGTATCCTTCTAGTTATATTTGCTTATCTAATCTGGAATACTATGCCTTGGGTGCTTGTTTAAGTTCATACAATGCCTTTTTCAGTATACACACTTCCTCAAGATTTTCTGTTAGTTGAAAAGCTTTAGTATGTTCTATGAAAACCTCTTTTTCAAACTCACCATTCAAAAAGGTTGATTTTACATCCATCTGATATGCTTTAAAAAATTTGTGATGGGAAAAACCTAGAAATATTCTAATTGCCCCTAATCTTGCTACAGGAGAAAATTTTTCATCAAAATCAGTTCCTTTAATTTGAGCATAGCCTTTACATATTAATCTAAAATTGTTTCTCACCACTTTTCCATTCTCATTTAATTTGTTCCTAAAGACCCATTTTGTGCCAATGACATTTTTATTTAATGGTCTTGGAACCAATTGTCAAGTCTATTTTTTCTCAATTTGATCTAGTTCCTCATTCATATCTTTTATAGAATGCTCATATTTGCTTGCCTGAGAAAAATATTGGTTCAATTATGGACAACATAGAAATATGTGCTTGACTAGAGTTATTCATTAAAGTTCTTCAAGTTTGAACTCCTACTTCCTTATCACCAACAATTTGATTTGTAGGATGATTCTTTTGTACATATCTTGAGGCAGTTTTTGAGTGAGAGTATTCTAGTTGTGCTTCTTCCACTTCTCTTAATCCTTCAATCTATCATGCCTCATATTCATTATTTGTTTGATCAAGTGGACTAATAAAACTTTGCTACTTGATTTTGAGAGGTAACTCATTAACATTTACATCAATTCAATCAATTTTTTTGTATAACCTTTTATTGTGACATATATAGTGCTTACTCTTATTAGAATATCCTAAAAATATTCCTTCATTAGCCCTTTCATCGAGATTCCTAAGATTTTCATCATTATTCTTGATGTAGAACTTGTTGCCAAGGACTTTGAAGTGCTTTACTGTGGCCAGTGTTCGTTACCATAGTTCATATGTGGTCCTATCATTATTTGGCCTAAAGTGAGATTTATTTAAAATATGGATTATTGTATGAATAGATTATGCCCAAAAAGAGATTCACAACTTTTTTTCATCCATCATTTATCTTGCCAATTGTTACATTGATCTATTTTTTCTTTTATCCACGCCATTTTGTTGTGGGGTCTTAACAATAGTGAATTGTCTTCTTATTTCATGTTTTTCACAAAAGTTATTGAACTCTTTTGTAATGAAATTCCCACCCATGTCTAACCTGACACACTTTATTTTGGAATTAGTTTGGTTCTCAGCCATGGCTATGAAGATATTGAATTTTTAAAATTATTTATTCTCCTCCTTTAGAAATGAAACCCACATAAGTCTAGTATAGTCATTAATAATTAGCATGAAGTATATCTCACCACTTGGAGTCACAGTTATTATGGGCCCACATAAGTCTGCATGTACTAGTTGTAGTGGCCTGGTGGATGAACTTTCCTTGATATTCAAAGGAACTCGTATTTTATTTCCAATTTGGCATGATTTATAGACTGTGTTGCTTGGCTTAGAAATTTTTGGCAAGTCCCTTGCATCTCCCTTTTTGTTGATCTTCACAATATGGTTAAAATTGAATTATCTCGTCTTTTGTTTCATAACTAGATCTCATCAAGCCTCCCCAAATAATAATTCTCATTTTATTCTTAGAGTGTATACACATTATTTAAGGTTCTCACACATTTTTCTATTACCTCCCCTTTGTTTTCTAACTTTATCTCACAACCTTTGGAGCGAAAGGTAATATCATACCCTTGGTCACACATTTGACTTACACATAATATATTGTTCTTGATCCCATCTACAAAGAGAACTTTTTAGCTTTACCTCTTCCATTATCCAAGCTCATTGTTCCTTTTCTCATGATGTTTCCTGGAGAATCATTGCCAAAAATGACACTTGCCGTCTTATTTTCATTCAGTGACAAGAATTTGCTTCTATCACCAGTCATATGTTTGGATCATCCACTATCCCACATACCATTAACTACATTGGCTTTGGGCATACAATAATACAATGGCACAGTCTTCTTTCTTTTCTTCATTTTTCTTCCCAAGTATTCGGATCTTCTCATGCTTGTTCAATCTAGGGAGTTGATTTGAATTTGTTGGTTCTACGCTAAGTCTCTTTATGACCATAATAATGATAGTGATAGTGTTGGATTGATGGGCCCTGACCCAAGTTCAATGTTAATTAGCCAATAAAATCCGTACCTTATTGGCCCTTTCAGCATCAATACACGGGGTGCGGATTGAAGTCTCACCCGAAGCAGTATGGGGGGATGTAGGAACCAAGTTTCCGCACCCTGATCACGAAGGTTTGCAATCGTCCTTCACATACCCTGAATAGGCAATTCAAACACTTACTCGCCTTTGTAATCACCCTTACTTCTGCGTCTACCCAGATTAGCTTAAGTATTGGATATCTTCAACATGCATTATGATTATCTTCGCATAAACAATTATTCTTACTTGCATTCATATGACAAAGTAAAACATATAGATTCACGCATCAATACATCATTAAATCATAAACCTAGTATTCAACATAACATAACCGCATACATTCATAACAGAAGTAAAATAGCTCATACACAGGTATCTCTAGAATAATTCTCATTATTGATGTTTCAGATCTTCAGTACAAACTCTAACTTCCCTGCACACACAGTTGCAGGGGTCCGCGCACTCAGCTGCAAACTTCTACCCTAAGCCTCTGTGCACTCAGCTACAAAGCCTCTTCCTACACTAAGAATCTTTGCTCTTATCCCTCACAGACCCATTACATCAATCAATTTCCCAAAGAATTACTAATAACTTCTTAGACTCTTCTAATGCTCTCCCTGTTTATACATTCCCATGGTCTGCAGAACAAGGGTGGATCTCATAAATCCGAAACAAGTTACCTAAACTAAGGACAGAAACCATTTTTGAATCTTTACATCTTCAAGCTCTGTGACCACAAAATGCGGAGAATTTACATTCTTTATACAAAACTTGGGCCTTTAGCCCCAAAATTTAGGCTTTTAACCCAAAAATTGACCCTAGGGGACCCATTCCTAAAAAGCGCCCAACACAAATCTGGTGACTCGCTCTGTGTCACTCGGCTGGTGCAAAGATCTTGTCGCGAAGACCTCCCAACTCTTCTTGGACTACTATAAACCTCATTGGTACATTACGTCGTCACCTGATTTGCCCACTCTACCAGTTGCTTCGTCAGTGGTCCTACACTGTCCGTCTATATTTTCTATTATGTTTCCTACAGACTAGCCAATTTGCCTTGAATGGTGTCCATGAGCACATATGCTTCATCTAGCCAAGGCCCCAGCGTCGCAATATATACTACCTCCTTGTGTTGTACTGTGTCCACCTATTCCTTGAGTGCCTTTGCTTCCTGCAGCTTTGCCAACCTCTGCGTGATGGTGACAGTGCACGTTGTCACTTTGACATCATCATACTTCTGTTGTAGTTCCTATGCCTTAGTTTCTAGCCTCTATAGGTTGGGATGTTCCTACAAACTAGTAACTACTTCGAGCACCTATTCGAAGAGTGTAGTACAATCCTTCACTGTGGTATCAACAACTACAATGACATCTTTAACAACAGCCTCGTACTTCTCTTTGACTTCTGGTGGAGTCGAAGGTTGAGCTCTCAACTCAAGTTTTGTGATTTTAAGGTTTAGTTCAAACTGAACCTTAGCCATCTTTGTACGTGAGTCGCACACACTTGCAATGAGCTTCTAGATTCTTGTGTCGACTAGCGCATCTTCTGGGATGTTCAGCTCTGGAACAGTCTAGCATGCCTCAACCACCATAGTTGTTATGCGCTCATTCTTCTCTGTGATCTTCTTAAGAAGATCAATCGTGGACGTCTTTTCTACGAACATCTAGGCATTGTTCACATTTTGTTCGTTATTAACATTCAATGCACATTGTTCCTGAGCCCGAAGTTTCATGATCACACTGTCTTGTAGGATGTAAAGGGCTTCACTTGGAAGCGTGGCCAAGTTTAACCCGGATTTCTTGAGAGAACTAACAGTGGCCCTACCAACTTTTGCTTATACGGTCAATTCTCCATTTGGCGGTGTGGAGACCTAGGGATCCATTGAGTGGACCATCTTTGCTACATCTAAGGTTCCAGGTGCAAAATTTTTTGACATCGCGTTGCCCCTCCCTACACTGGTCTGCATCTAAGTAGCCTAGATCTTCAGCTCATGTAGACCCATTTGAATGGTGACCAAGGCCTATTTCTTCTGCTGCTCGAACTGCTACTTCTCGAACTGCTACAATAGTTCCATTGTTGTGTCCCTCACTGCATCGTCGATGTCATTCAAATCGCTCCCTGTCAAGGTGATTGGGTCTAGGGATGATTTGTTGGCCTTGGACTTCTTCCACAACCATACTTTCTCTTGCTCCCTCGTGTGCTTAACCTAGAATGGAGTAATCTCCAGGTCTGCTCCTCCTTGTTTTGAGCATTGCTCTTCCTCCTTTGTCTATGGGGAAGGCGACTTCTGACTCCTATCAGAGTTGCACTCTTCCTCTTCTTCCTCCCCTTATGCCTACTTTTTGGAAGCACGCTCTGCTTTGGCTTTGTCCTCGGCTT
Source organism: Pinus taeda (assembly GCA_000404065.3). Taxonomy (NCBI): domain Eukaryota; kingdom Viridiplantae; phylum Streptophyta; class Pinopsida; order Pinales; family Pinaceae; genus Pinus; species Pinus taeda. The sequence goes on along the minus strand of APFE031329895.1, from coordinate 17,951 downwards.
CCTTCCTCCTTTCAACCAACTGCTCCATCTTTAACCTGGCCTCTTCCTTCTTTTGCTTCGCAGTAGACTTATTAGACCTAGCTGATAAGTTTGAGGCCATGCGCCACTCTACTTGACAACTCTCTAGGACCATAGTGATTGCATCATCCTTTGTCAGGTATGGAATATTATACCATTTTTTCCCGAGGTCCTTCCACACTCTAATGGAAATGCAGTGGAAGTTCACCTTGAATTCCACATATTTAGGTAACTTCTCAAAGACAATTGGTGAGAGCCACAACTTTCTGTTGATTGCGGTGCAGATGCTTGATTCCATGAGGATCCAAAATATCTTACTGTCCTTAAACCTTTGGCTATCCTTTCTGGCCCAGAGCGAAGTGAACTTCACAGCTTCTAGTAGCTCTACTACAATTGAAGGAAATTGATTGTCCTCCGATAAATCCCATGCAACCAGTACAATAGACAGCACCAGTCATGCATAATGGAAGGTCTTGCTTTGGTCTTGTGCTTCTCTACATTTTGTAAGGAACTCGCTACAAAGGTAGTGTAACCAGTTAAATTGTACGCCCTCTGCACATTGAGCTGCTAAAGACATAACTAGTGTCAGTACTTCATCCACATGACACTTCCTCATTATTTTCCTCGCGAAGATCTAGATAGCTACTTTAACAATGGGGTCAGTTATGCTGGAAATGGAGTAGCCACTCGGGTTCTTGGTAAGCTTGAATTTGTTCCTCATTCATTCGGTGAGGTTGTGCTCACCCGTCTTTCCACCAAATTCCATGGCCAGATTCAAGCTTGAATGTGGGAGAAAAGTGATCCTATGGATCAGAATGTCAGTGATCGATATTGGTTCTCCTCACCATAGGCACCTATCATGCACCAAGCATAATAATTGTTTGATCACTATCAAAGCTATGTGTGCATGGTTGTGATGCGGCACCCATAGCAGGTTCAATAGTCCTGCCTTGTCCATCCCTTTTATCCACTTTCTAAGCTCCAGCTTGGTCACACCAGAGTTTTTATAGAAGACACAGTGCATGAATGTGTCGGTTGCCAAGAGGGGAAAGCACTCTGTATCTTCCAAATCCCAATCCTCCAACTTTAAGTGGGGGATGTGCGCTAGGCATGAGCCTTTAAATGTCATCTTGTCTAGCAAAAATGGTGTGTGAAGTGTGATTTTTCTCTCATCGAGGTCCTTTGGAACCTTCACCTTGCCTCGACATGGAGGGATGTATTCTAGTAGCTTGGAGATAGGGTCTGCCTCCTCAACATCAATGTCTTATGCTCCCATATCAACGTCTTCCATGCCGATATTTACTTCTCCTATGTCCTTACCAATTTCTAGGTCTACTAACTTGCCCTTTTCTTGTGCAGTGGTCTTTTCTTTCTACTGGTGTTTTCTAAGCAACCTGTGCACCAGCTGTGCCAATTTTTATTTATCCTTCTTTGGTTTTGGACCCTCTCAGGTCGGTGTAGGCCTCGGCTTGGATGACCTCGATGATTTGGGTACTTCTACAAGTATCTGTACACTCGCTACCTCTGGGGTATCTCCCTCAATTTCCATCATTTCTCCAACACTTGCAGTCTCCACGGGTGCCGACATGATGCTAGTTAAGAGCTTATGAGTTTCCTTCGACTATTTCTAAAACACTGAACTTGCTACTAAAGCCTTGAAATAGTCAAGGTTCATCCATGCCTGATAGCTCAACACCTTAATTCTCAAAACACCAAGTGTTTTTCGTTGGGTAGACATCTGTAATTTATAGGAAATTTCGAATTTGAATCCGACCATTCCCCCCAAAATCTGTTCATAAATGCTATAATGGCGACAGATTTTCAAATATATTTCTTTTAAATTCTGACTTAAATGCCACCCCTTCGCTCCATTTAGCCGTTTTCCCACTATCAACTCATGAACAGTGACCATAACCGTCACTTTTTGGTTGCCCTGAGTGATATCTCCTTCAAAAGTATAGCTCCCCTTACACTTCTGTTGAATTTGTGACAACACTCCATTCCTCGTAGTTCCCTAATCGCATAGCTCCACAACTCGGGTAGTGTAGTTCATAGTCCCGTGCCTCCTTTCAACTACGTGGAGCACTAAGACTGTGCTTCCACCATATAGTCATTTGGCTGAATCCCTAGTGTATGGCTTCAATCAATTGCGATTTACCTTCCCTGGAAATAGCTCTCCATTCAACTTCACTAGCTGAACTGCTCCACCATCGATAATCTCTTTAATGACATATGGCCCTAGCCAATGCATCCTAAATTTTCCTAGAAATTTATCAAACTCCTTTTGAACTTGTTGATGGAATCTAGCCAAGAACTTATTTTCTTCCATCTCTACCAATTGCGCAAGTGTTACACTGAAATTTGTCACCATGGCTATCTGCAGTTAATATGGCTCCATCAATAGTCATATTGTCCTCCTTGTCAAGCCTCATACCTCTGCTCTTCATGTCAAAACTTCACAAAGAGAGAAAGTCACTAAAAAACATGTTTATCTCTGGATACGCAGGTTCTCTCTACCTTGCCTGCGTGTACGCACTCCAAACACACTGTACCTGCGTACTTGTACACTCTGTAAGCCAAAGGATGGGTGCGTACCCCTGTAAAGGTCAAAAGGCGCGAGTTTCATCTTTAAAAAGTTACTTGTGGTCACTTCTAGAGCCTTCTAGAAGAGTGTTTGACGTGTATTGAGCGCCTCCAGATGGTTCATGCACTCATATGATAGAGGAACTTATCCCATCAAGAGAGGAGCTACCCCATCCAAAAGAGGGAGTATCCCATTGATGTTGGAACTGAATAACTTCCTCTAGAATACTATAAATACAGGCCTTGGGCCAAAGGAGGGGAGGTTGAAAGCTGAACATTCTAAAGGGTAAATGCTGCTGGAATTAGGACTTCCATTGTTGACTTGTGAGGAGAGATCACTATCCTTCCTTGTTGCCATAGTGGGAGTGGGTGAGCTTGTCAAAGTAGAGGAAATCTCTTGCTGGACCCTGGGAGGAGCTTGCACAACACCAAGGCTCAGGTTGTAATGGTTCCTTTTTTGTTTCCTTAATACAAATAAGTCCATTCTTCTCAATGATTTGTTGTTAATGAATTATTTCATGTACTCCTTGGTCTATGTGATGAATATGCCTTGTTTTATGAATTATTCAGGTGTTATGTAATCGTTTGCTTTGTTAGTGTATGCAGGTCTTAAAGTGAAGGAGGAGCTCATCTGGATCAGCAAGGCTGGACTGCTACAACAAGCGTTGGACCTAAGGTAAGATCGGAAACACTTGATCTCTCATAGAATAATGTGTGTTTAGAGAAGGATTGCTCTTGTTTGGTTTGTTTGTCACTAGAGAGTCTTAGACTCCTAGGGAGGTTAGGTTTGTCCGCAAACATAACTCTTTCCGCATGACAGCAAGCCTTTGCTCCAAGGCTCCACGATTCGTCATTCATGTGAATGTCGCTATGTACAGACTAGGTACAATGTATTTCATTGGCATCACAGCTTCAATGCCATAAACCAGCCTGAAAGGCGTTTTTCCAGTCAACTTCTTACAAGTTGTTTTGTAAGCCCATAGCGCTGCGGGTACATGCACATCCTAGCCATTTCTTTATGCATTGCAAACCTTCATCAGCACGCTCTCCAATATATTATTAAACACTTCTACCATCCCATTAGCCTATGGGTGATATGGTGTACTCTTCTGATGGTAAACTTGAAATTCCTCCATCAACGCGTTGATCATTTCACTAAGAAAGTGCGTACCGCGATCGCTCATCAAAATTTTCAGACAACCAAACCTCGTTAGCACATACTCAAAGATGAATTTTGCTGTTGTTACGCTTGTATAATCATCCACAGGCTGTGCCTCTATCCATCTTGTTAAATACTCAGTCTCGGTGATGATGTGCCACGCACCTGTCTTCTTTCCTAGAGGATGAACTGGTCCTACAAAGTCAATCGCCCACTTCTCGAATGGATGTAACAACATCTATATATTCAGAGGCAGCTCATCCCTCCACGATGGCCTACTAGTCCTTTGGCTTGCATTGCATGCCCTACAATATTCTTTTGAATCCTTATCCAATGTTAGCCACCATAACCCAGCACGTAGAATCTTTTGCATTGTTGCTTTTCCCACATAATTCCCTCATGCGGCTCCTCCATGAGCGTCAGCGAGGATTCTATTTCATTCAAATTCTAACACATAGCGTCATAGTATTTCATCTGATCCCATTTTACACAAGTGCCCTCAATGACAGAAAAGTCTTTCGCATGCACCACCAATTCCTTATTTTGTTGGCTAGTATATCCTTTTTGAGTCATTCCCATCTTCAGGAAGTGTATAATATCTTCAAAGCAACTGTTCGCGATGCGAACTACAAAGAGTTGTGTGTCAGGTACTCCTTCCTCCAAATTAGTAGGCTCTTCTCCTTTTTCAATGTGCGACAGATGATCCGGTCTGGCATTCAATCATCCTAGTTTCACAATACCTTCAAAATCATATTCCTTAAATAGCAACAACCATCTACATATTCCCCCCCCCCTCCCCCAACACAGGCTTGTTCACCAAGTACTTCAATGTAGAATGGTCTATATACATCTTAAAGTGTCTGCCACTCAAGTAGTACCTGAACTTATGGAGTGCATATACCATAGCCAGACCTTCGTGCTCTATCATTGAATAATTCTTCTCATCTTTAGATTTCTTCCTAATTGTGAACACTATAGGATGATCCATTTCTCCCTCACCGGCCTGTGTCAGTACTACTCCCAATGCAATACATGATGCATCCACATGGACATGAAATTCCTTCTTCCAATTCGAGAAGACTAGGATCGGTGCGGTGACCATTTTCTCTTTTATCACATCCAAGCTCCTCTAACATTCTTCATTCTAGTAGAATGTAGCATCCATTTTTAGCAGTTTCTCCATCGGTGCGGTAATCTGGGCATAGCTTTTGATGAACTTTCTATAGTACCTTGTATGCCCCAACATTGCATGCAGTTGTTTCGCACTTCTTGGTGCCTCCAAATTGATTATAATCATGATCTTCGTAGGGTCTACCATCAAGACTTGTCTATATACCACATGACCCAGTAAGATCCCAAGAGGGACATAGAACAAGCATTTCTTCAAATTGAGTGCAATCTAGTACCTACTGCATGTATCCAATATCAAGCATAGACTAGCTACGTGGCACTTTACCAACCCAAAAACCATCCAAGCATCGAATTATACCTCCAAAAAATTATGGATGAAGTCCTTGAATGCCACAATGACCACACATGAAAAGATCGATAGTGTGTTCTTCAACCCAAAAGGCATTACTGTATACTCGAAGCACCCCCACTTTGTGGCAAAGATCATCTTACTTCTATCCTCTGGTGCAATATTGATTTAATGGTACCCCGAGAATCCATCTACGAATGAATATGCCTCTTGTCCTCCTACATTATCCAACACCTCATCAGTGAACGAAGTGGGGAAGGGATCATGTACGTAGGCGTCATCCAACTTCCTAAGATCTACACATATCCTTATTTCATATTTTGTTTCTTGTCCTGAACTACCATTGGGCTTACCCAATCAGACTTTTCTACTAGTTCAATGATGCCATTCATAAGCATTTTATCCAGCTCTAAGTGGACCCTTTCCTTATACTTTGGGTTGAGGCGGTAAGGCCTTTGCTTAACTAGCTTCATGTCTAGTTTTAGAGTGATCTTCATGACACCCAAGTCCCATATTATCCCTTTCAGATTTGAAAACTTTGTAGGGAACAGATCCTAATATTCACGGAGCAATTTGGAAACCTTATCTACTATTGCATCATCACAATAGTCCCCAATGTTTGCAAAATTTGGCTCTACTTCCATGCCAATGTTCACCTGTCTAGTTTTGAGTGGCGCGGTGATGTCTAGATTCTCGAGTTGTGGTCCTTCAACTTCACGGTGACCTTCAATGTTTAGAATATTAATATTCCTCAGGTCTTCATCTTCTTCATCCGTTGTCATATTGTAGCACTCCAGTGCATGGTTCAACTAGGTATTCCAATCAGGTTGAATCGAATCTAGAGGATCCTGCGGTATCCTGAAGATCGATGCCTTGACCTCCTACAATGCTTCATTAATACATTCAAATCCATCCTCAAAACTGAACTTCATCCAAAATACTTGGTGCAAAACATCCTATTCTTTAGTGCCATTGAGGAGCTCTATCTCCAAGTACCAATTCATCAGTATAACATCCAAGGTATGACAAAAAAATGTACCCACTCTAGCTTAGGCTCCACTCCATACACTTCAATCCAATTGGCGAAATGGTCGCACAGGTCATTCCTCCCATCATATTTTTTTGTTAGCCACACTTGAGGTTGACTGAACCGCACTCTCATCATCTTTCTATACACGTGCCAATCATCAAAATTGTCCTTATGTGTTCCCCATCATCTTGCAGGCGTAGCGCGCAGCACCCAATCCAAGGCCTAGAAGCGATGCTTCTCTAGCACTTATCTTTCAAATGCATCCAAAAATTTATCAACATCAGTTAAACTATCATAGTAAGGCGGATTTCTTACCTCTAATGATACACATCGCAATGACTTGGTCATCATATTACAGCGCCGCGTAGATACTTCATGTAGTTGATTCTTCTAGTGTTCCAATTCTTCATGTGAATCTGATGTGCAAGAACTTTTGCGGTCCCATGCAATATGCCCATATACTATCAGATTCACCCAATCCTAATATCACGCTATTATCTTTTAAATCTAGTCCAAATTGTCATCACTTTCATTATCATGGACCGGTTTAGTATAGCGCGGTCCTTCTACAAGGTCCAGGGGCACCACTACGCAGAGTGATTTCTTCTCAAATATCATATTATACTTCTTTAAATTGATTACCCCATTCATGTTAGTGGCCCAATCAATCCCAAGGAGTGCAGGATAGGGATTGTTGTTATCCACAATCTCTATTACTTCAAAATCATCTAATAATATTATGCCCTCAATATCAACCGTTACTCCCTGCAATATTCCCATGGGGATGATTTTCTGTTGATTTTCCATTCTTAACTGAATCAGATACCATTGTATCGTAGGTCTCCCCATCCTCTCCCATCTCTATTTCGACAAAACATTCATGTCTGACCCTAGATCTAGAATAACTTGATCCATCTCATAGTCTCCTATCTACGTAATGAGCCTCATCTCACGCCCCGTTCTCACCTTATACCTACCAATATTCCTGACTACGTGCAATCCTTTAGTATCATTTTCCTTCCCAGCACACCTATTGATCGATTCCTGCAGTCCCTTCACAGCCTTGCTATCATGCAACAACTTCATATAGGTCTCTAAGAAAGTAGTAATCATGGAAGTGTCCATCTCTTTAGCCGGCTTCTCCTGACTTCCTAAGGTATAGGTCTTAGCGAAGCTTTTCTTCACTTCCATAAACGTTTCTCTAGCAAGTTCTAGGTCAAAGCTGATCTACTTTTCTAGCACTTTTTGGACCCACTCACCTTCTTTAGGTTGCTTCCCCTTACCTTCACCAGTCATCGTTTGACTCCTCAGTAAAATATTTACCTTAGGGTCTTCCTCGCGAGGCTCATCCCTCACCATCTGTAGGTTCTGAGTCGGATGTTGAGGTTGTTCTCCCTTTTCATGTATTTTAGCTAGCAATACTGGGCAATCTTCCATTGCATGGTCAAACTGAGTACAATAGCGGCATGACAGACATGCCAAATTCAGGCAATCTCACGCGTAGTGTCCTGGTCCCCCACAATTGTAACAAATGACCTGCCCCCGACCCTTACCAGGTCCTCCTCAACCTTGGCCTTGTTCGCACCCCTAATATTCGCCTCGCGCTCCCCCACCGCCTTGGTCCAGAGGCCACGTTTCTGCTTGCACCCTATATGTGGGTGTTCTATCCATTATTAATTCGTAATTATGGCAATTGCGCTCATCATGACCCACTGATTGACGAAAGTTGCAAAAGAGTTGTTGCGTTGTCTGTACGAATTTCTACAACAAATGGCAATTGTTTGTTGCATGTTTTACAGTGACCTAACAGATAGCACACCATAGCGCAAGCCCTATAAATGGCCCTAATGGAGCTTCCAGCCTCTAAGGCATTGATCCCCATAATGCAACATAATTTATAAAAACTGGACAGTGATCTTTGTCATGCCTCTAACCTTTGCACTTCATGCACCAAACTTCTTCATGCACCTCGAGCCAAGTTGTTCTATCTTTCTTCAGACTCTACATTTCTAGCCAAAGGTTTTACAACTGCGTATGAATCTATTGAACCCCCAGATTAGCATCTTGCATCAGGGTCTCATGTAATCTCATTGCAATTTCCAAGGCTTCCACCTGGGTCCCAATCTTTTACTGTGATAACACAACCCTTAGATGAGGCAGAAGTGAAGCGACAAACCATTCGTGGTGCTGCCCATCAGTTAGATTCATGTTACCTTCGTAGATTGTACACTTCAATCTCTAATCCAGATCTCAGGGTGTCTCACCAGGCTTCATCATGATCTCTTTGAACCCCATAATTGATTGTGCTTTAGACTTAGGTCTACAGAATTCCTTATTCAATGCGATCTGGATATCTGCCAACGCAGACGTTAGGTTATCAGTTCAGTACTTATTGTATCACGTTAGCATGCGATCTTGCAAAGCACTAACCAATGTTGCTTTCTTCATTTGATCATCAGTGATACCCTAAGCTTCCCATACAGCCTTTGCAATGAACAAAAACTGGTCCGAATCTTTATTTCCCAAGCCCTTGAACACAGGTAGCTTTACCATGATCGCCATACTGAATGGTGGTGAAGGTGGTGGTGTTGTAGGCGAAGGTGTATGCCCTGGAGGTGAAGATGGTGGAAGTGTGGGTGGATGGGGTGTTCACGGAAACCCTTGCTTTATCAGTTGAACAGCGCTCTGCTGATATGCCTTTGGTGCTTCCTCGTCGTCACTTAGAGGAGGTTCAATTAGTGGGCTATATTCAGGGTTGTTTTCCCTTTGTTCCTGAATGTCCTTCCACTTCGTGTAGCCCCAAACATCATGGTAGCTGCATAACCCACTTTTCACACAACATCATCTTAATCCAAGTATTCAAGGACATTAAATACTTACCTCATGGCCCCTTGAAGAAGCGATGCTCTGCTTCGCTATAACTAACTGACATATCAACCGCGAACTCTGTCATGAACCCTCCTATGATACAATTGAGCCAATGATTGACAATGTGTACGATCTTATCTTTAGAGGCTTATAATCTCCGCACTAACTCTAGCATCCAGACTATTGGACTGTCAAGCCTCCACCTTCCTTGGTCATCTGCCAATTTCACAAGCCACTCATACAACTCGACCGGGAAGGAACAGAAGAAGATCTCTTGTATCTCCATGTATAGGTATCTGTCCAACCACTGTTCTTTCCTCAATCATGGATTCTTTTTCTCTTGTGCCGTGAATTCATGGATCTTTCTATCCAAACAGTCTTCGATCTCCTTCTTAGTTGGATTCTAGTGATGTGACATCACACATCTCGTTATGCAGATCTTGGTCCTAGAAACGGAACCATTTGTTGGCTTGATGGGCCCTAAACCAGGTTCAGTGTTAATTAGCCAAACAAATCCCTACACTACTGGCCCTTTTGACATCAATCCACAGAGTGTGGACTGAAGTCTCACCTGAAGCAGTATGGGGGGATGTAGGAACCAAGTTTTCGCACCCTGAGATAGTTGTGATGTCGTTTTATACCCTAACCCTTCCTTTGCGCAAACCGATAGGCCCTTTAGGGCTTATCAATATACTTCTCTTATTCAGCTTTGGGACCTTCACGAAGGTCTGCGATTGTCCTTCGTGTACCCTGAATAGGCAACTCAAACACTTACGCACCTCTTTAATCACCCTTACTTCTGTGTCTACTCAAATTAGCTTAAGTATTGGATAACTTCAGCATGCATTGATTATCTTCGTGTAAATAGATATTCCTACTTGCGTTCATATAACAAAGTAAAACACATAGATTCGTGCATCAATACATCATTAAATTATAAACCCGGTATTCAACATAACATAACTGCATACATTCATAACAAAAGTAAAATAGCTCATACATAGGTATCTCCAGAATAATTCTCTTTATTGATGTTTTAGATCTTCAATACAAACTCTAACTTCCCTACGCACATAGTTGTAGGGGTCTGTGCACTTAGTTGCAGACTTCTACCCTAGGCCTCTATGCACTAAGTTGTAGAGCCTCTTCCTATGCTAAGACTCTTCACTTTTAGCCCTCACAGACCCATTACATCAATTAATTTCCCAAAGAATTACTAAGAACTGCTTAGACTCTTCTAAGGCTCTCCCTTTTTATACATTCATATGGTCCATGGACCAAGGGTGGATCTCATAAAGCCGACACAAGTTACCTAAACTAAGGGAAAAAACCCTTTTTGAATCTTTACACCTTCACACTCCACGATCACAAAATGCAAAGTCTTTAATTCTTTATACAAAACTTGGTCCTTTAGCCCCAAAACTTGGGCTTTTAACCCCAAAATTAACCCTAGGGGACCCGTTCCCAATAAATAGCATTCAATATCATCAAATAAAGGAGAAAATGGATTTTTGTCTGCAAGATTATTTCTACGTGAATTTAAAATATTATATCTTTGTTTCAAGGATAAGGTTCACTTATGTTATTTCTTATTAGATTTTTCCCAAATATCCTCTACAATTTACAACTTTATGTCCATAATTTTTACAGGAAAAACAATAACCATTGAAAATATTTTTTTACCAGGGAGAAAATTTCCTTTCAGGATGTGATCTATTTATTCTTTGATAAATTTGTCTCTACTTATTATTCACTCATTCTTTGTGGTTGTTCAAAGCGTTGTTATGAATTTTCAATTGTTGTTATTAAGTTGTATTGTTGTTATTAAGTTGTATTGTTGTTAGGTTCTTTGACTACTTCAACATAGTTGATTGATTCTTTATCTTCAAATTTCTTAGTGTTTGATTCTTATTCATAAAACAAACCAGTTTTGGTGGAAGGAGATATTTAAATACCCATAATCTCATCTAACTTTTTAGATCCTTAAATAAACTTTAAATTATGGTTCAATTGAGTCTTGGATTTTTCTAATTCCTGTCTAAGGGAGACTATTTCGTCTTATAGTTTTTCACACTCCTTTCCCTTATGTTTCATCTATTGTGACAAGGTATTCAATTTTATTTTCTTCTTATAGCTTGACTTTCAGAAGGACGAGTGATGAATCTTTAGATTTATCCTTTTCTTATATAATTTTTTCAAACATCTTATTCTACTTCTTATTCCTTTTCCTGAGCCTTTTCATTTCTACTAAGGCACGAATGTGTTCACCTTCTAAGTCTACTTTAGCCTTTTATTCATCAAACTCATCTTGACCTTTATCTATAATTTTTAATTCCACAAGCATAAAGTCCTTTTTGTTTCTTTTTTTCTTTTTTTCATCAGAGAATTGTTCATCTTCTTGGTTATTGTTTCCTTCTTGGGTATTGTTGGGTAGGGGTCCCCTGGGACTAAGTTTTTTCTGAGTCATGTAAAGACTCCACATTTTGAGGAGCAGAGCACAATTAGCATAGGGTTATAAGAGTGAAAGGGTTATAAGTCTTCACAAAGACAATCTTCCTTACCCTACTCACACAGTTGTCGAGGCCTGCGGACACATCTACAGACTTACCAAGGTCTTCACGCACATAGTTGCAGGAGCCTTCTCCTTTGCCCCAATATATAAAGATCTCACAGACTCAAAAAAATACCATTTCATGACTTAATTTCCTTAGACTTGCTAAGACATCCCTTTACATATTCTTTTACTCTTATAATACCATGGTCCACAAACCTTGGGCGGAGCTCAAAATACCCTAGATAATCCCATCCCTTTACAAAATAATAGGATTTTACCCACCTTAAAGCCCCTTTGACTCTTATAATCCTATTCTAATCGCACTCCTCTCCTAAAAATGCGGAGTCTTTAGATGACTCGGACAAAAATTAGACGTGGGGACCCCTACCTAACAAGTATAAAAACTCCTCTTCTTGAACTAATTTTCCTTCTTTATTTTCCTATATTTATTCTTCTTTTTATGGTCATGATGATTATTTTCTTTGTTATATGGACATTTAGATTCCTACTTTTCCACAATTAAAGCATTTTAAGGGTAACTTGCCTTTGTACTTTCCAAATCCTGCCTTCAATCTTCTCACAATTTTTTCCTCTTCTTCATCATATCCGTAGATCCAGTCTTCTAGATCTTCTTTTATTTTTTTATCATATTTTAAGGTAGCCTCCCTTGATGTAGATTATCCTTTTGAAGTTTGAATTTCATAGGTTTTCAATGTTCCATGCAACTAATCCAATGTCAATGTGGTGATATCTTGCATCTCCTTAATGGTTGATACTTTGGCATCAAATCTATATGGAATAAATCTCAATACCTTTTGAACTATAGATGAATCATCCATGGTTTCATCAAGTCCTCTTATGGTGTTAAATATTTCGTCTAGTTGAAGATATAGTTTGCCTATGTCCTCATCCTCTTTCATCTTTAATGATACAAATTTCATTTTGTAGCCTCATATTTTGGCTTTATTTACTTTACTAACACCTTCATAAAAAATCATCATATTATTCCATTTATCTTTGGTTTTTGTGTTGTGCGTGACTTTAACAAACTATGATTCAAGAAAATCACTTATGATTGAATTCATTGCTTTACCATTGTAAGTGAACTGAACCTTATCATGTTAACCAATTTATGCAGCGTTTTATAACCACTTTGTGTCATGTCCCAAACATCTGCACCAAGAGACATTATGTAGGTTCTCATTCATGCCTTCCAAAATGCATAATTTGTTCCAATGAACATGGGGATTTTTTGGTGGAATTCCCATTCTGGTTAGCCATTATCTTGGATCTACCTTTCAGTTGTTAGATTGTTGTTGAAAGAACCCAATCTAGTAGTAATTGTTAGAAACCGGGATAATACTAAGAGGTGGGGTGAATCACTATTATGGCTAATTTTAACAATTATTAATAAAATATAGTATTTCATTCATTAAACAATCAATCATGTAAACAATAGGAACCAGGATAATACTAAGAGGTAGGGTGAATCACTATTATGGCTAATTTTAACAATTATTAATAAAATATAGTATTTCATTCATTAAACAATCAATCATGTAAACAATAGGAACACATTGAAACACTAGATGTACGTGGAAACCCATAAGGGAGAAAGCCACAAAAATCATGTCCAAGTATTGTCATATGTAGCAACATATTTTTACATCATCTTTTCTAGCTCCAACCAAAAGGAGACACCCATCCCCTGAATTTACAAGAACCCACTTGAAGGAAGCACCAACTCAATGATCTTTACAAGCTCTAAATTGAAGGAAGCACCTACTCCCTAATATTTTATAGGCACTACCACCTTGAGGCATGAACCTATTAAATTTGTTCTTACTAGAGGCACCAATGACCAATAGTTACACTATGGACATCCCTTTCCTAACATTTCCAAACTGAATCCATTCATTTAGTCGTCAAAAGGAAGTACTTTAACATTCTAATATAAACTATCCTTCTTATCAATTTGTAACCCTAAATCTAATCTTTGCAATAATACCCTTATTCTGATTCATTTGACAATAATAACATCTTAGTGGATAACAAAATCACAGCACATTATCTCAGCAATAATTGAGAAGCTCAACATTATATATAGGTAGCTGTAGGAATTTACAGGGTAAGTTTCTCAGACAGAACACCAAAGGACACTGCTCACAAACAGATCACCGATCAATACACCAATATTTTGACGTGGTTAAAACCCTCAAAGAGGGAAACAGTCCACGGCCTGAGCCAACGCGGCCACTTCAGGAAATTTATTAATAAAAGAATGAAAATTTACATAAGCTTCT
>APFE031329886.1:0-14409 GCA_000404065.3 Pinus taeda | reverse complement strand
CGGGGGGTAATGGAAGTAAACATATATCATATATTTTGTATAAAGGCAGCATGTCACTCTTGAACATGTCTCTTGTCTGTATCTTATGTTAGGTTTGGGTTATCCTCACTTCATCACTTGCCTTAATGGGTTTTGGGAATCTATTTGCCTTTCATATGATTATATCTTATTTTGATCATGACCTATGATCCTATGTTGAGTCAAATGTTGCAAAATTCTAGAGTCGTGTCACCGATATGTTGAAGAGAAGTCCCATCTCCAATTCAAACCACTTATACCATGTTTGACTTTTTTGAAACAATCATAAATCACTCTTGCAAACTCTAAAAAATCCTTTGTTTTGTGTCGATGATGTGGGAAACATTATGGCCCTCCTTCGATGGATCACTTCGTGTCGAATTCAACTCATTATCCACGAAGATGATCTAGAAACTCCCCTCTGGTACCTTAGAGCTTGCATGCCTCAATGATAGGTTCTTTTCTTTCGACAATAGGTTCATATCATCAACCTTTGATTGAATGATTTTGCAAGTGTTTGACTTCAGCTTCATTGTTCACACTCGTGGATTTTGTTGTTCTACCTTGAGAACCATCAACATTATTCGTGGTTTCTCTCATGCCTATTAATGGTTCACTTCATTGATAGGTAATCGGGTGGTTTCTACCATGTTCGACTCCGACACATATATTCACATGGTGGGATTCATACTTTGGTTGGATCGAGATAGAGCTAAAGACCTTGGGTTTCATTTGATAAATCCAGGTTGGATGGAGTTATTAGATATTCATGATTGTACACATGATCCCTTCTATTTAGATGGTTGTGTCCATGTTGTTTATTCATGTATTATTAGATGCCTACTCAGATATGTATTATTAGGCATACTTACATCAGAGATATCAAATATCTTGTATCGTGTTTGATTTTTTGGTTTCCTCACGGTGTTACTCTAGGTGCTTGCCTTAAATTATAAATCATTTCAACCATCACTTCTCCTTCTGCCTTCATGCTTTAGGGATTATCTATTATACAATATTTTGTCACACTCCCCGTCTCGTATCCTGAAGTGTCAAAATGATGAAATCTATCAGTGTATTCACCATGAAACATGTGCAGAAGCATCCCTAAAAAAAAACTTGCCTTGAAAGAAATCTGAAGAAACTTGTCAAAAATGTTGTTTTCGGGATCAGTGCTTTTTACATCACTAGTGACTCATGTTGGTACCTTGTTGCACTATATTGTCCTAGCACATCCAATGTGGATTTTATTAATAAAACCCACATTGAACCTCTTCAGGCACTTTTCCTAAAGTGGAGGAGAAGCTTCTCTTACTAGAAGTCTTGAGAACGACGAGTTGGTTACAGGTGAATAAGGATTGGAACGAGTTCTCCCATTATTGGTCCTTGATCCTACTTTCATGGATATTTACCTTAATATGTGGAACCTCTCTCTCCTTTTATGGATCCATAACTCCCCCTCCTTCCCTATAAATGAAATCCCTACTGTCCACAATTGGTTGGTTATTGCTTGGTTGCCTTCCTAATGTTGAACTACGCCCAAATGTTGCCCATTTTGCTAAGGAGAAATGAGTGCTTGAAGGTTAAGACTAGGACTTGGAAACTCACCTAAAGGATGCTTCCAACATCAAGGCTTAAGTGGTTGTAATTCTCCCTTTTCCATCTATTAATAATACATTTTGTGTTTACTTTCCATAAATGTTTCAATTATTGCTCATTTAGTGTAATACTCCTTGGTCCGTTACATGGTTTATATTGGAATAAATTTTTCTATGTATGCGTTTGTTGTCTCCACGTGATTTTCCTTGCAGGTATTCATACCTAACAATGAAGATAAGATTGAGCTTGGAAGCAAAAGAATCACGGATAACACCAACAGATGTTAGCATCAGAGTGAGGTAGGTCATCTACCCTCCTTTGTGATTTCTGGTATAAATTAGGAAAGTTTGCACATATTTTTCATTGTTTGTTACTAGATCCTCCCATAGGAATAGAGGGATCATTTCTATCCGCAAAAAGGATTGCCTGCACAACATATACATTCCTCATTTTCAGGGGAAACACTTGCGTAAAAAAAGGATCTTCCATATCCATTGTTCATGAAATTTTTGTCTTCTACAAATCAATATATTATTATAGAGATTATTTATATTGACTCTTATTCCATTACAGGACTTGTTCAAATGAATTTAGACATGCCTAGTCCCTTTTGTCTTGATTAAGAGTGGATATTTGGGTGCCCCTTGTTCTATTATGATTCTCAAGTCTTGCACTATATTCTTTATCAATGGCATAGGCTTATTCTTATTCTTAATACATGATGGGTATTTTCTAATGAAGAGAGATAATGGATCAATATATTGCATTGTGTATGGTTATTTTAGCTTAGATACAAACTCTAGGTGTTAGCATGTCTAATAATTCACCAAGGCATGTTTGGTCAAAATCAGTCTCTTGAATATCTTTTCCTATTCCTGCCTCTGGTAGAAACAATCAAACACCTCTTATAGGATTGTTCTTTTACTAGGTCTTGGTGGGAGTTTATTCATTCTAAGCATCCATCCATTTTCTAGGTAAGGCTCTATTAGAAAGTGGTGTTATTAGGTGATTCCAAATCTTTGGTCCACTTGTCTATCGATGGTGTTTGGCACTGCTTGATAATTTTAATCTTTTCTTGTTTTTACCTTTGGAAACTTGAATGCAGATATGATTTTGAGAATGAGGTTAGGTCTTTATTTTCATTGTCTATTACCAAAGAACAAGGTTTATGTTAGCTAAAGGTTACTTGGTGACCAAATATGCCAAGGATTGGATAGAATTTCCTATTTAGATTTTATGATTGTATTAGTTAGTTTCGTTGAAGAAGAGGATGTGAATACCTTTGTACATACCCTCCCATTGTATTTTTTTCTTTTCTCTTCTATAAATATAAGAACTATTTTTAAATGAAAAGATAAGTATGGCTAAGTGATCATGATTTAAGCAAGTGTGATGAAAATTGATTGTAAATGTGATGAGAGAAAACGGTGGAATCTAATTTTGGTGTGGATAATGAAAGAATTAAAGCAGAAGAAGAGGAATGCATGGATGCTAATTCCCTCTACATGGTAACGCCATGTTCATGGTAGAGGATTGTAGTAGGAAGAGGGTGACAACAAGAAGAATATAGCATGAGTATGTGGGTGTGAAATGTGCAATTGAGGAGATATTACAACTAAATTTAGATGTGTTAGGTGTGGTTTAGGCACATGTTAGGATTAGTGTGCATAATAAGGATTAGTGTACATAATAGTGGCATTATTATGAAAGTGCATGATACATGTGTCAAGCACACATGTGAGAGGAAGCATGTAAAGGAAAAATGAAAGGATGCCATGAAATGTAAAGTGATGTGGATAAGCATGAAGAGATATAAAGGAAGTTAAAGGTGAAATTAGAAGTCGAAAAGTTGTTAAACATGAACAAAGAGTTGGGGAAGCTGGACAATTAACCAACAAAATAATAGATATAATAGTTATCGTTCAAGTTGAGTTAGTTACAAAAAGGACACTAGTAAAAAAAATAGTACTCTAGAAAGTTGACCATTTAGCTTAGAGTGGAGTGCTAAAACATTACAATTATGTAATGTATTCATATTTCAATGAATAAGAGTAAATCCCCCCACCCTCCATGATTATGTGCTTTGAACATATTTTGCATATGTGAGTTATTAATCATTCAAGTTGAACATTGTATTTTTGTTGTGGCATGTGCATTGTGAACACAATTGCACTAAGCTTCTAGAATGTTGTGGGCTTAGGTCTATGAGCAAGGTGGTTCATCTAGCCTCCTCCAGTCCTTTGTGAGATTCTAAGAGATCATATTTTCAAGACCAAAGTGTTTGAGTATGTATAAATCCCTAATAATATGGAGATTTCTCAATCTCGATGACAACCTTGTAATGAGACTATCACTATGTTATTCATAAGTAGGTCAAAAAGTATTAGTCTCAACCCCCAATAAACTTGGTGGGTACCTCCTTGTTGATGGGAAAAAATTATTAAAAGCATGTGATTTAAGAAGGATCGTGCTCACTACATTTTTCGCATAAGTCCACAACCATATATCATACAATCAATAGATAGATACACTTCACTTATCTAAGAGTTGGTTTCCTTTTTATTTAAATATATTTAACATTTGTTTAAAAAATAAAATTGATTTAAATATATATAATAATTTTTTTTTTTTTTGCCCGTAGGGGTTTGGTCTCGTGGCCAGCAGACGATCTGCTAAGTCGTTCGTGCCACTATGTAGGTCACGAGTTCAAGTCTTGTCTTAACCGAGGGTCATTCTTACGGGCTGGGTGGTTCCTCCTAGAGGTTATAGTGGCAGCCAGTGGGATACGACCCCGTGTAACGTGAGTACCATACCACCACAGTTGCCGATTCCACTAGTCAACCAAATATATATATATATAGTTTTTTATAACATGAAGTGGAAAAATATATACATTCCTACATGTAATCTAAGTTTTAATTTTTACTAATAAAGAGATTACATAGTAGTGAAATAAGTACATATTATCTTTAGCTCTCTGAGGTAGTTCATTTGGTAAGCATGTGTTATGTAAGGTTATGTGAACGATGAGGTCTTTTGTTCAATCTATGTTAAGTAAATTTATGTTAGTGATGAGGTACTTTGTTCAAATCCTCCAATTATATATGTGTGTTGCATCTTAGAGAACACGGGTGGTTTCATCTAAAGGTTAATAGTTGTAGTGATCAAAATCAACCTTGTCACAAGCGAGTACGAACCTAACCTAATTGTAAATTCTTCTAGCAAAAAAAAGACCGTACTTTTAATTTTAGTTTCATCTTTATTACTAAAATGAATACTTTCATATTTTTTTTATTTTACTTAAAAAACCTTTATAGAAACACATTTTAGAAGTGATAACTTCATTAATTTTGAAATCAATTTTAATAATAGATAAATACATTTTTGTAATGAAATCAAGGATAATAAATCTCTAACTCACTTTAAAAAAAATAAAAAATATTTATATAAAAAAAAGTTAATTGTGCATGGAGACATTTTATGCGCAACATTAAAATGGTTTTTTTGTTATTAATATATTTTCAGATTTGAAACTTTTGCAACCATTTACTTGTAACTTGATTTCTAGATTCATCACATTCGTAATTGTTTGATCGATGTTTTGAACTTACTATTATGGTTCATCATTAGGATAAAAAAATGTGAATCACTGATCACACAGAAAGTTAAGATAAATAGATAAAAGGAAGGGTGAAAAATGAATAGCCGACAAAGAAACCCTAAAACGATTAAAAAAAATGTGATAAAAAATAAATTAAATTAATGTGACTAATGAAATAATGATATGGTGTAAATGTGAGATATTTATATTAATATTTATAAAACTCACTATATTAATAATATTTGATTTAATTAATTGGATTATGGATTTGATTAGATTTTGGATTATAATGCTTTTATTATTTGATAAATTCAATGTGTGATAATGCAATTTTTTTATCATATATCTTATATGGTAAAATAAGGTTATGTGTTATGTTATAATTGAAATGCGATAAATGTAATTTAAAAATAAGGTTGTGGTTATGTTATATTGAAATGGGGATAAGATGTAAATTTAAATTGGTTATGTTATATAATTATTAAAGTGTTTTATAAATAAATTTAATTATAAGATTTTATGATTATTAATATATAAGAAGTTATCAAGGGGAGGTTGATTTAGACGTTAATGTGGGAATCCAATTTTTACTAATAATTTATCCTTCATCTTTGTTGAGTTTATTAGAATGTTAATTAATTTATATAGTTCTCTAAATTTTCTATGAAAATAATGGTCAATTTTAGCAAGAATGTAATGTGGGTATTTTCGATACAGATTTCGTGTTTGGTGTTGTTAGAATGTTCAACTAAAGCAGAAGATTTGGTGTGGTTATGTTTTATGTCACTTGAGTGCTCTTGGATTCTAGTTTTGATAGAACGACATGTTCCCCCACATATGTTTTACCACAAGAGCAAGGTATTAAATAAACCCCTTTTTGGCACTTAGGATCAAGGGGATCTTTTACGGATTTTAGGTAACTACGTATGGTGTTCATGGGTTTGAAGGTGGCCATAATGTTATTTTCTCTAAGGATACTGGAAACTTTATTTGTAGTTCCTGAAATATATGGTAGGTTAACTTTACCAACAATATTATCTATATTTTTGTTATTTTTATTTTTAGGTGTTTTGTTGGCATTAATAAATTTTTAACTAAACATCAATATTAGTTCGTACTAAAATAATTTGTTGAGAACCCACATTGAATTTTTTTGTTATTATAAATATTTTTAAATCTGACATATTAATTTTATATTAAGAATTGAATGAATTACACATATCCTTCTTATTATTCTTATTAGGAAATACTTGATATTTTTTATTTTTTATTTTAATTTTCAACTACTTGTCTTATTTAGACATTGAATATTTTATTATATACAACATTAAAGTGTTTTCTTTTAACATTGTTTTTCTATATATAGATATATATGAAATTGCTCTTGTGTTGGTGCCAACACCCCCAGACTAGTGGAAGTGATAGGCCATGGAGGGATTGATAGAGATGTTGGCTCCACAACCGCACAGGCCAACGGTGACATCAAAATAGCCCACAAGGGAGATATTATCAAAGTTCTTAAAAGCCCTTATGTGTAAGGAAAGAACGAGTTTACAAGGACCGATTTCCATAAAGTATGCCACAATATTCATGGGGATGTGTCTAAAATCAGGGAATTTGTTGCCAAATATGACTCCATTCATGTATAGCCAAATGCGCCAAAAGATATATAAAGAGATAGTTTTGTACTCTAGGTCGTTGGATGTTCAGTTAGATAGACATGCAATAATAGAACACATGTCCACCATTGAGCATTGGATACCTCCTCCCATATAAGGATTGCATAAGGGAAATCCAATAGTAGGCGTTGGGTACCCTCATATGCAAATTTTCACAAAGGGAAACAACTTGGTCCATGTACACCTCTTTTCGCTAAGTTCTCCCATGTTACAGTGTGATTTTGTATGACAAGCCAAATAAAGCATTTCAATTTGGTGGGTACATTCGACCTTCATATTTTAGCTAGCCATTCAATATGAGGGCCTTATCTTTTCCTATTGTGTATATACCTATAAGTATCTATGACATATATTTCTCTTTTGTGGGTGAGCCCATCCCAAGAAATTCTATCTTCCCTCTGACAAGAAGGTCCATGCAAGAAGTTTATCTGATCTCTCCAGCAAGTGATCTATAAATTTCCCATTCGTCTTGATGCTTTGGAGGAATTGCCAACATCTCAATGTGTGGATACATAGTATAGGGAAGGATGACAGATTTTTGATGACCAATGTCATCTAGTGTGTGGATACCATGCCCATTAATAAATTGGATGATTGAAGGGGAGATAATTTGGTTCCCTTCCATGCCCATTATTGCATCTAGGTCAATGTAAATTTGATCTCCATGACCAGCCATCCATTGAAGATTCCCGCATAACCAAGGCTTAGATTTTATCAGGCTATGCCATATGAAAGATGTGTTCTTATTAACTAGGGATCCAACTTGATTTCAGTATTCTAGGGAGGCCAAATTGAGATATTTTTCAGAGATGATATTTTTCCAAATACCTGGGAAGTTGAATGCTCTCCACAAATTTTTAGTGAACAAAGCTAAGGTTAAAGTCTGAGTCTGAGAAAAAGTGTTGATGATATAGCAGGTACTTAGATGTGTTGCCTGGCTTGATGTTGAGGATATTCTAGTTGAAACATATTTGAATATAGTGATAGACTGGGCTAATGGAGGGGCATCCCTACAAGTGCCTGCTCTCCTCCATTGGATGGAACAAATTTTTTGAAGGCCTCCTTCACAACCTTCCAATTATGCCATATCTTTCGTGAACAGAATGCCCTTGCAAACAAGTTGTCCAAGAGAGGGTCCTCTACACCTACATGGAAGATTCTTTATGAGTTGCAAGACAACGGCTCCATCCTCGGTGTTGGATCATTCCCTATCTAGAAACTCAGTTTTTTGGCACATTTTTTTTCCTTTAAGCATTTTTTCGGTGGCATCCTAGAATTTTCTATTAGACATATTGACTGTTGTTTCTTATACAATCCTTTACTTTTGATATTGCTAGGCATCTAATGTCATCCTTGGAGTATACTCTGCTAGTATAATTTTGGAAAATGATTTGGTTTTGCTTTCTTTGACTGCGGGACGATGTAGTCTATTTATATGTTTCATCTCTTTGTGTTTTATTCTCTGTTTGTATCAGATACTTCATAGAGAAATGCAACTCTTTTGTTTTCATTAATGAAAGAATGTTGTTTTTTCCTTTGGAAAAAAAGATACATGTGAAATTGATATCGACACAAATTAGTTAACATAGATCTTCAAATAGTTTATTAAAATCTCGAGTTGAACTATACTTTTTTTGTTTCCATTAATGAAAGAATGTTGTTTTTTCCTTTGGGAAAAATGATACATGTGAAATTGATATCGACACAAATTAATTAACATAGATCTTCAAATTGTTTATTAAAATCTGGTGTTGAACTATTTTTGAAAAGTATAACGTTTAAACATCTTACTCACACATTTTTTTACTTCTAATTACTTTACATAAAATTATATTAAGTCATATGGACAACTAATCAAGCATGCATAACATATTCATTTTTTTATTATAGTCAACATTACTTTTCTAATGGAGTATTTTATTTTTATTTTAATACGGACATGTGTCAACTCCACTATGAGCATGGACAAAATTACACATGGCCCTCATATTGGGTTGTACAAGGAGCCTCTCGCCTGAATGAGCACTAGTGAAATTACACATCGCCCTCATACTGGGATGTAGAATGAGTCTCGGCTCAATTAGTTATAATTTTCTTTTTTCCGACTATATTTACAATTTAAATTTTAAAGATGTTTGTTGAAAGTGGAAATTTATTCTTCATTAATTTAAACTTTAAAAATATTCGGTAAAAACTTAAATCTATTCCTTGATAAACCATCATTAATTTATTACTAGTAAAAAAATTATTATTATTTTAAATTACATGATTTAAAAGTGTACACAATAATGCAATTACATCTGGGGTTAAAGATGGATCTCAGTTGGTAATGTAAAGCACAAATAATGCACAATGAAACAATTACAATAATAATATTCCTGCCCAAAGACAATGAGTCATTTAATATTTTATTTATTTTCTGAAATAAAATTATTTTATTTATAAAAAATATGAGTGAGGACATCTCCTAGACTTTTGATTGTGCAGACTTGAAACATTATCCAGATATCAAATCTTCTACTACACACTATAGGTCACATTTTAACGTGTGAAGTTTCAATTCTCATTCCTACTCATATAGCTCTAAAAAGATTTGATCCCTCTCAACGTCTAGTAAATTTTTATATAACTGTTTATGTAAAGCACAAAACAATGACAACAATCATATTAGTTGACAAAGACCATGAGTAATTTAATTTTTATTTATTTTCTCAAATACAAATATTTTATTTATAAAAAATATGGGTGATGACATTAACTCGACTTTGACTTTGACTTACCAAGACTTGAATACGCAATCCAGACATCAAGTCTTCATGTAGGCCACACTTTAACGTCTGAGGTTCGATTCTCGCTCCGGCTCATATCGCTGCTTGCAGTTTATCACAGATTCGCAGGACTGCAAGGATCACAGACTCACTAACGGATAGTCGTGGAATTCACTCAGCTAATTTGCCATCTTCTGCACTCGGATAATTTGGGATCTTTTGCAATTAAAGGTTAGTTGGTTCATGAATGTTGAGAATTTGATTCTGCAAAATTTACAGCCATTTTTTTTTTTCCTGAGTCCAATTGAGCAATACAACAAAATTTGAGACTGAATCCCAAGATGGGATAGTAAATTTGAAGAATTTGCACATCATTCATGGTTTTGCTGGTCTATATTGTGGAAAAAAATTATAAAGACGCCATCCATTCAAGCGTTGTAATGTAAATCTGTCTTTTTTTTTTTTTTAGAAGAAAAAAAAGCGAGATATATTATATTGAGATCATATAATTACAGAAATGAAACTCATCTGGAATACATGTATGCATGTATGTGAATAGAGTTCAATGATCAGAAAATCTAAACAAGTCATAACAGTGAACCATGTGTAGGAAATGTCCATATAGGATATATATGTTGGAGGATCATATATAATTATGCAAAATATGAAGTATTGTGAAAATCATTATGAACCATATATCATGTGCCATTCTGTCATGATGCTGTCCGTGATGGAGGATGTCGACCTAGCGGAATCATTAAATACATGGTCATTCTGCCATTTCCATACTGACCATAGGAAAATGAGGATGAAAAATCGTCTGTTCCCATTCTGATTGCTCCACCAAATGAGTGCTGTACTAGGAGAGTCAAAATCAGTCAGTATAAAATCATATGTATTTGACAGAACGTACCAGATCTGCTGAATGACTGGGCATTTGAAAAACATGTGAAGATTGGTTTCTTCATCGGCTCTGCATATTGTGCACCTGCTGGGTCCATGCCAAAAACGCTTCCTGAGGTTGTCCCATGATAAATTCTTATTGTAGAAGACGAGCCATGCAAATAATATAATCTTTGGTGGGCATTTAGCCTTCCAAAAACTATGAGGGAAAGATGGAAGAGAGTATGGAACTCTGCTGCAAATCAAAAATTTATATATATCTCTGACTGTAACAGGTCTTCTGAAATTGCTGACAATCCAATGAAGTAGGTCTCTGTTCCCTTGCCGTTGAATTCCGCTCCCAGATAATTGATCAGTTGTCGTTTTCCATATTCCGTCCCAATAATCCTGTAAATCAAGATCACGTCCATCCTTCCACACAGGAGTGGTCCCGTGCCAGTCTTTGATGAGCTTGTCCCATGTGAATATCCCATTGTGCTGAAGCAGTGTGATGAGGCCCCTAGGAATTGTGAGATCAGATTGATTGCCTGTTAATGGGTCGATGCCAATAAAGATATTGCTGCCGTTGTGTATCCTCCATCTCAGGCGGGAAATAAAGAAAGATTCAATTTTCCACATGCTAAGCCATATAGGGGATCCACTTCGGGGACCGATTGTGCCCTTCCTCAACCAATATTCAATGGGTCTTCCTTTCATGTATCTGTGTCTGATAATATTGCTCCAAGGTGAGCATCCAAATATTCCCCTCCATAATGATCGACAAATGAGCGCACAGCCAAAAAGACGGAGATCCAATATACCCCATCCGCCCTGCTGTTTTGGAATTGAGATGTGTTTCATCTGTGCTAGGTGGATCTTATGTTGTGTAGATGTGTTTCCCCATATGAAGGCGGCAGTGATCTGATTGATACGCCTGATGATGCAGGAGGGAAGGTAAAAAAGATGGGCCCAATATACAGATAAGTGAGTAAGGACCGTTTTTGAGAGAGTCACCCTGCCCGCCAATGATAGGGCACGGAATTCCCAAGAGGAAATTCTATTATAATAGCGCAATATGAGCCAATCCCAATCGGAGATTGAAAATTTGTGTGGCTTGAGGTGGTAACCAAGGTAGGTAATGCCGCACCTGATGGATTGCGTCTGTAACCCAAACATATCAGCAATAACCTGAATCAGCTCCGTGGATCCTCCGTGGAAATACAAAATAGATTTATGCTTGTTTATATTTAGTCCAGTGGCTTTCTGGAAATTGTTGAGAATGTTAAATAAACAGGTCCATGAGGCGCGGTGGAGCATAGCGCATATGAGAACGTCATCCACAAATAGATTGTGGGACAAAGAAATGTGACGGCCGATATTAATGGGAAAACAACGTTGTTCATCCATCGCCTTGTTAATGTGTAAGTTGAGCGAATTCATGGCCAGGATAAAAATGATTGGGGCCAGTGGGCAGCCCTGACGGAGGGCTCTTTCTGCATGAAAGTAAGGGGAGGGGATCCCATTTATATTAATAGCATATTTGACCCCCTCAATGCAGGCCATAATCCATGAAATCATTTCCAAACGTAGACCACTTTTTTCTAGGAGGCATCGGATGAATCCCCAGTCCAGACAGTCGTATGCCTTTTGCAAATCAATTTTTAAAACGTCCCCTGCAATGTTCTTGGAGAACATCGAATAAATACATTCTTGAGTGGAAGCAACCGCATCTAGGATGTTCCGTCCCTTCAGAAAAGCGTGCTGATCGCATGTTAAATGGATGGCCAGGGTGCCCTTGATGCGTTCCGCAATAATCTTGGAAATGATTTTGAAAGAAATGTTGCAAAGAGATATCGGTCTGAAATCATAGAATGATTCAGCATCTTGTTTCTTTGGAATGAGTGCAATGAGGGTGGATGATGTATGGGGGTGGATGCATCCATTGATACGAAAGTCCTCGATCATTCTGATAAGGTCGGATTTGATCAGATCAAAGAAATGCAAGAAAAAATCGATGGTCCAACCATCAGGTCCAGGACATTTGTCCTTATTGAATGCTTTGAGTATGCGAAGGAGCTCCTCCTCGTTGATCGGCTGGAAAATGGCATCATTTGTTGCCGCATCGAACATAAGAGGATAATGTTCGATTCCCCATAATATGTCGAGGATGGAACATCCCGGACCCCAGCTATATTGATTCCTGAAGTGAGTGAGAGCAACGTTTGTGATATCCTGTTGGGAGGTGAAGAAACCACCCGAGCCATCTTGAATTTTCCATATGGTATTGATCTCCCGCCTGCGATTAGCAAACTTTTGGAAAAATTTTGTGTTCCGGTCCCCCAGACCGAGCCATAGATCCCGGCTCTTAAGACGCCATGTGGATTCCTCTTGTTCTAATAAGCGGATCTTTTTACGGGTCATGTCAACAATCAAACATTTTTGATGGAAAGATAGAGAGTTTGGATCTCGAGTGGATATCATGTGACCCAAATCAGATTGAATCTTATTGAGGGCCGCACGATCTAGCTGTCTTTTTTCTCGTTGCCATGTCATAACCTTGGAGCGGACGAAATTCATTCGAGCGCGGAGAGAGGATCCTTGTGAAGAGGTTGCGGATCATCAAGGTAAATTGTAAGGATTATGGAACATAATTGATCTCCACATTTTTAAAGCAAAATTTGGTTCAACAGAATTTGAAGCTTTTGATCAATTAATTATTGGCCAGATTATCAAGGTTTATGTTACATACAATTGCTATCATTTTTAATTTGTTATAACCTATCGTCCCATAAATACATTATCACCATATCGCCATTTGGACTATGCATTTCTGTTTTCTTCCTAACAGGGATATCCTTGGAGGCTATGTTATAAGGTTAGCCCTAAGTTCTAACTTTAACTTTGAAATTTTGAAATTAGGTTAGGTTAACCTAAAAGAAAGTTTATATATATATAAAATCTGAATTTTCATTAAACAATTTAAAGTGACACTGAAACATATGACTTAGCTTTGGACTTCAGTGAACCTTTCAATCATTTGTCGATGAGTTATTGTTCTACACAAATTTTTCAATTTAAATGTTTCTCTTAATTTGCTTTAAAGAGCCTTATCATTTTATAAAAAAATCAATTTGAAGGTCGAAAATTCAATTAGAAGTACCTTTAAATAAATCTTTTTGTCTTGAAAAGAACTGCAAAAAGCCTTGAGCAATGTAATATTTAAGTTAAAAATATTTACAAATAATAAATTAATATTAATCTTTAGGCTTAGCAAAAGTCAACTTGATATTGGAAATGTTTTTGGTTGTAAGATAAGATTTACCGTTTAATAGGCATCTTATATATTAGGTATCTTACTCACGAGGATTTGAAACAATGATCCGTAAACATTACATTATTTCATATATAAAAATTTACATATTTATCTTTTCAATTTAAATTAGTAGCTTTTTTTGAAGGGGATAATCGTGGTGGAAGAAGCATCATATTACATCAAGATTATAATATCTGAACAAATGTTGCGTTAACCGACAACAACTCAGCGTATTTCTTATAAACGTTGCCTACAGCAACCCGACATGTATTGTCATGCCCCCAAGCTTACGGTAGTCTTTCAACCGTGCCGGTGAGGTGCGGCACCACCGAACACTTTCTTTTTAACAATACTCGTGCACATGGACTACGCCTAATTCACATCCACCTACTTAGTTTGTGCTTTTCAACCAAGTATAATATTAGTTATCCTTTATATCAATGAACACCCATGCTTTATTCATTATCAGCAACAATTATAAACGACAACAACAATTGCATGATATAAAGGGGAGGGGCAACTCCCTGAACAAGTCTGCCCAACAATATA